>CM032638.1:16986127-17050508 GCA_019097785.1 Fraxinus excelsior
GTTTCTTCCGGGAAAAAGAAAGTATTTGGTGGTAACATAGTTGGTTGACTTTGCGCATGTTTTTGTTCATTTTGTTGATAATAAGGCGTGTTTTCAAAAAAAGGAAACGTCACGTGAGAAATAGAGTTTATGAGTTTTTAGATCATAACACTTATATCCCTTTTTTTCAGAAGAATATCCTAAAAACATGGTTTTAACCGAGTTTTTATCCAATTTGTCATGTCTTTTTATGTGTACGAAACATGTACAGCCGAAGACCCGTATATGGTCAAGGTCAATTTTCCTACCTTTAAGAATTTCTAACGGACTCATGTTTTTCAACCTTGCACTAGGCAATCTATTTATAAGGTAAGTAGCCGTTAACACGGCGTCTGACTAGTAGGATTTTGGGACATTACTTTGGAAGAGAAAAGACCTAGTGGCTTCAAGTAGGTGACGATTTTTCCTTTCGGAAACTCCGTTTTGTTCAGGTGTGTTAATACAAGTAGTCTGATGTAAAATTCCTTTTAATTTGAAAAAGTCTAAAAAGTTTTTGTTTACATATTCTGTCCCATTATCAGATCTAAAAATCTTGATTTTTGCATCATATTGATTTTCAATAAAAGTAAAATATTCTTGGAAACATGAGAAAACCTCATTTTTTCCTTTCAAAAGATAAATCCAAATAGTACGAGAAAAATCATCGATACATGTAACAAAATATTTAAAGTTGTTATAAGAATCCACAGGAGCCGGCCCCCACACATCAGAGTGAATTGAGTCAAAGCATTTTTCTGAAACATTGGTAGATAAGGAAAACAGCAACCTAGTTTGCTTTGAAAACTTACAAACATCGCAATTGCTAGAGTTAAGATTATAACAAAACAGTTTGTTTAAAACTTGATCAGATGGATGACCAAATCTCCAATGCAGCAACTTGTCCTGATTTGTAGGACTGACTGATACATGACATCTATTGGGAATTTCTTCAAGATAATAAAGCCCATTTTTTAAAAACCCTCACCAATCTTCTTCCCTGATTCTCGATCCTGAAAGGTCACTCTGTCTGGTGAGAATATAACATTACAATTTAAATTTTGAGTTATTTTACAAACAGATAATATATTTGAATTAAAGCCCGGTAAGTATAAAATATTTTTTACGATTTTTGAAAAAAGTCTGGCTGTACCAGAGCCCCAAATTTGAGCTTTACTTCCATTCGCAACATTACGTGCTGAGGTTCCTTAATTTGGGTGGTATTTTGAATTTTATTTTTGTCCCATGTCATATGGTCGGTAGCACCAGAATCAATAATCCATTTACTCGTATTTTGACAGAAATTAGCAATTTTAGAAATATTTAAATTATTTAAATCGGGTTTAGAGTGTACAAAACCTGAAGCTTGTTGTTGTGACAAACCGTTTAGTTGGCCCAGTAGCTGTGTCAATTGGGCTGTAGGAGTTCCAGAAGGCCCAATACCTTCATTTAAATTAGATTGGCCCAATTCTTGACCAAATCCAAGTCCAGCCAGTCCAGGTCCATTGTTAGATCCAACTTCAGATCCATTATGCCCCTTATGCCCAACTCCAAGTCCAGGCCCATTATGCCCCTTATGCCCAACTCCAAGTCCAGGCCCAGCTCCCAGTCCAAGTCCAGGCCCTTCATTAGGGCAAAAATCGACGTCTCTGCTTGCACCCCCGAATCCTCCAAATCGCCTCCCCCTTCTTGCTCCGTTCCAGTTTCCTCTCTCCCCCTTGTTCCGAGCCGGCCGGAGATGAGGATGAAGGATCCAACAGCCTTCTTGGTTGTGCCCTGCACGTTTGCAGTGGTCGCACCAGTCGGCCGTTGAGATCCCTCTCGTTTTGGCCGAGTCTCTGGAATTAGGGATTGGATGTTGAGCCTTGAAGGCTCGATTGTTTTCGAAATTTTCCGATTGTTGTGGGTTCATAAGTGTTCTTCGGGATTCCTCTTGCTCGATTGTTGCTACTATATCGTCGAAGCTTGGCATTTCGGCTGAGAGGAGGATTTGGGATCGGGCTGCCTCATAACTTGCGTCGAGTGCTCCCAGATAAGTAAAAATTAAGTCATGCTCGTTCCTTTTCTGAATTTCGACCTTGTCTGTTGTTGGTGGGAGAAAAGTGTTGAGTTCCTCCCATTCTGAAACTAACTCTGTCACCAATTGCATGTTGCTTTGATTACTTTGTTTGATCTTTGAAATCTCCTGTTTGAGGCTAAAAATGTGGGCGAAGTTCTTCTGTTGGCCATATAATTTCTTGGCTTTGTCCCACACTTCTTTCGACGAGTTGTAGTACATGAACATGTTGGAAATGTGTGGCTCCATGGTGTTTAGCAGCCACGACATAACCATGTGGTCTGTGGTTTGCCATTCTTCGACTTTGGCTATTTCTGTTTCTGTTGGTTTCTGGGGATCTGTGGGTTTGGGTTTTTCTTTGGTGCCTGTGACAAACTGTAGTTTGCCTTTGTCACTGAGACCGATCGTAACTGATATGGACCAGGGTATATAATTTATGTTGCCATTGAGTGCTATGCTTGTGATCTTGGTGTTGTCCGTGTGTTGAGACATGGTTTGAATGAGGGAAACTTTCTTAGACTCTGTTGGCCTTTTGCTTCTACAGGTTTAAAACCTGCTCTGATACTATGTTGAATTTAAGAGATAAAAATGATGAACAATGGAATATTATTAACTCATTTGTTCTGATTTACAATGGGGAATAGTGATGGCTTATATAGAGTAATAAGCAACGGTCTCCTGTCCTATCATCATATAGACTGCTGTACAATACACAAGAAGGGATAAAAGTAGAGTTGGCTTTTTGTACTGAGCTGCTCCTTTTTCCCTAAATGTGGCCTATGATGAAAGTGACCTTTTTGAGGCCAGCCTATGATGAACTAAGTTCTGAGGCAACTAGTTCTTTCTTAACTAGTCTTTGTTTCTCAACACTTATCTTTGTCCAAATGATCCTACAAGGGCTCAAGAATCTAAGATAAATCCATTACGGATGTGTATTTGAAAGATCTTGAAGGCGAAATCCTTGGAACATAGATTTTGTGATCTCTATTCTTAAGTTTTCTTTGAGTTTTCTTCTACATGATCTCTGACTGTTTATAAAACTCGTTAAGATTGAGACTGTTTATAAAACTTGTTAAGATTGAAATCTTGAATTACTGTGTGTACTACTTTGATTTCTAATTGATATTATTATGAATTTGTTTCTTTTTTGTTGTGTGTTTACTCCATGTCTTCAACTTGTGTAGCGTTCTTGATTGTAAAAATGGCCTCTCTTAAGTTTGAAGTTAATTAGTATGACGGGATGGGGGATTTTAACATGTGGAGTAAGAAAATGAAGGCTTTTTTTATGTAAATGAGATTTGTTAAGGTATTGGATAACATTTGGCCTACTGATATAACTCATACAAAAAGAACTGAATTAGAAGAGATTGATTGGAGTACTGTTTTCTTATCTCTCTCTAAAAATGTGACAATTGTGGAAACAAAAACTACTAGTGAATTGTGAACTAAAATTCATGCTCAATATGTAACTAAGACTGTTCCAAACAAATGTTACTTGCTAAAACAATTCTTCTCTTTTAAAATGGATCCCTCAGTTGACTTGGAAGATAACCTGAATAGATTTACAAATTTAACTTAAGACTTAGTCAACTGTGAACTTTCAAAAAATCAACTGGCTTTAGTCCTGTTAAACTCCATTAGTGATTAGTATAGAGACCTAAATAATACTCTAGAATATGGTAGGGATGAAATCACTATAGATATAATCATTAATGCCTTAAGAAATAAAGTTCTTGAAGTGAAATTTAAGTCTAAATGAAATCACGACGGAGATAGCTTGATGTTAATTATCACTCTAAAAGCTTTAATGAAGATAAAAAGAAGTGGGTGATAAAAGTAAATCCAAGAATAAAGCAAAATGCAAGAAATGCTATCACTATGAAAAATGGAGACATTTCATTAAAGACTGCTATATAAGGCAAAATGAAATAAAAGATAAAAAACCTGATGAAGGCAATGCTATCTTAGCTTACAATAAGGAATATCATGGAGATGGGTTAGTCCTTGTCAATATGGACAAGAAATTGAATCATGAATGGATACTTGATTCAGACATTTTTCCATATGTGTCCAAGTAAAACTGTTTTTAAAGTTGGTAAAAACAACTGGGGGCAAGTAATAGTGGGAAATAACATGACCTGCAAGGTAAGTGGAATAAGAATAATAAAATTGTTACTTTAAAATGGTAATATTCTACTTTTAACGGGAACTAGATATGTACCTGAACTAAAGAGGAATCTAGTGTCTTTAGGCATGTTAGATGACATGGAGTTTGACATCAAATTGGATCAAGAACAAAATAAAATCTTTTGGGGCTGTGATTTGATCATTAGTACCCCCAAAGAGACATGATCTTTATCTTCTTGGAGCAAAACATTTGCTTGGTTTGACTGCAGTTGCTTCAGATGAAAAATTTACTCTTCTAAAATTATGGCATGAAAGACTTGGCTATGTTGATAAGAAAAGTCTGAAATCTTTTCAAAATAAAAGAGTTTTTGGAAATCTAAAACTTGGTGAAATTTGTTCTTGTGTACAATGTATTATTGGAAAACAAGTTAAGTTGCATTTCTTGCCTAGGATTCATAAATCTAAACACATACTTGAATACTTGCATGATAATTTGTGGGTTCTTGCTTCTGTAAATACTCAATCTGGTTTTAGACATTACATTTTGATTATTGATAATTTTTCAAGAAAAATTTTGGTTATTTTTATTAAAAATAAAAGATGAGACCTTTAATACTTTCAAATATTGGAAAATCAAAATTGAAAATCAAAATGATCATAAAGTAAAGATTCTAAAGATTGATAATGATTTAGAATTCCGCAATTATGCAAAGAGCGCGACATTTTAAGACGTAGAGCTGTTACATATAAATCTCAACAAAATAACATTGCTAAAAGAATGAATAGAACTTTATTAAATAAAGTAAGATGTATGTTATTGAGTTCTGGCTTACCTAAATTGTTTTGTGGGTGAAGTTGTTAAAACTACAACTTACCTTGTTAATAGAAGTCCTATTAGTGCTTCAAATTTCAATTTGCCTGAATTTGTGTGGTCTTAAAATCCTGTTGATTATTTTTATTTGAAAATATTTGATTGTGCTGCATATGCTCATCAAAATATATGAAATTAAGAAGCTATGTCACTTAAATGTGTTTTCTTGAGTTATGGGGAAAATGTCAAAGTTACGATCTATTAGTTAAAGATGAAAGAGGGTATATGGTTATAATAAGAAGGAATGTTATTTTTAATGAATCCCTCATACCTTTCTAGAAGGAAAGACATTTGACTTAATTGAAAAAAAATGTTTACATTGAGGTGGAGTCTCCTCACTTAGAGAGAAGAAATAATGTGCCAACATGAGAGAAGATTGGTCATGTTGATGATATATCCTTAGAATATACGGAAACTAGTCAGGAAGCTAATCTTGATGATCAAAATGATCCTGCAACTCAGCCCATTAATGAGTATCAACTTAAAAGAGATAGGCAGAGAAGGTAAATCAGACCTTCTGCCAGGTTTGATGGTGATGACTTAGTCTCACTTTTCACTTATCAAGAAGAGGCTGAAAATAAATCACACTCGTATGATGATGCCATTAGAGGTAAAGATTCTAAAAACTAGCTTGTTGCTATGGAAGAAGAAATGGTTTCTCTCATTAAGTGCCTGTTTGGAAGGAATTTTTCCCTTTTCAGAATCGATTTTCCATCCGTTTGGCTGTACAGTGGCTACGAAATTTGGCAGACACTTTCCCTAAATACCCCTCATGGCTGAGAAATTTTGAAATGGGTGTGCAGCCCTTTTTGACTTGTCTACAAATGAGATGCCACAGTGGGGTCCTCCATGGCCAACTTTTTATGCTTTTCCTTTATCTTATTACTCAACATTTTTTCCCTTTATTAAAGCAATATGTTTTCACGTCTAACACGTGAATGTTTGTGTTGTTTTGTTCACAACAATTTTTAGCAAATGATAGAAATAAAAATTTTGTTGTATTTTCATTGCATTTTCCTGACACGAAAATAGCACCACATAACGACGTCGCTAAATTTACGGGGAAATTAATTACGAATAAATTCTATATTTCAAACTTGATGTGCCAAGTAATCTCGGAACATATCCCACTCATTTCGTTGGGTTTCCGGTGCATGCATTTCAGCTGCAACTTCCTCCTGTTCGTCTGGGAGGTCCACCTCCGCTGTGTCAGGGTCCGTCTCCGCTCTAGTAAATGTTTCATCCACCACACCCGCTCGTCGCAAGAAGTTGTGAACTCTTATTGTGGCAATGAAAACAGCTGTTTGCACTTTTAAATTATAACTTGGCATCCGATCGAGTATTTTCCAATGACTTTTCCACAAGCCGAACGCACGTTCGATTACGTCCCTGCACGACGTCACTAAATTTACGGGGAAATTAATTACGAATAAATTCTATATTTCAAACTTGATGTGCCAAGTAATCTCGGAACATATCTCACTCATTTCGTTGGGTTTCCGGTGCATGCATTTCGGCTGCAACTTCCTTCCGTTCGTCGGGAGGTCCACCTCCGCTGCGTCAGGGTCCGTCTCCGCTCTAGTAAATGCTTCATCCACCACACCCGCTCGTCGCAAGAAGTTGTGAACTCTCATTGTGGCAATGACAACAGCTGTTTGCACTTTTAAATTATAACTTGGCATCCGATCGAGTATTTTCCAATGACTTTTCCACAAGCCGAACGTACGTTCGATTACGTCCCTGCACGACGAGTACCTGAAATTGAATTTTTATCGTGCATTTCTAAAGTTGCGCCTGTGGCTGGTCACGTCGTCGTAAAATTGCTGAAAGTGGTACAATATATCTGAACCCTTATACGGCGCCATGTACCCTGGTCGATGCGCGAACCCGGAGTCAACAAGATAATATTTTCAAGCCGCTGGCTTTGATAAGTCAATCTTGGGATCGTGTATATTCCTAGATAATATTCTTGCATCATGCGTGTTGCCTGTCATGCCAGCAAGCACGAATATGAAACACAAATTGAAATCGCATGATGCTAGCACATTCTATGTCGGAATTCCTTTATGCCCAATGAAACTGACTCGCTCGTCCCACGGTAGAACGACCCTAATGTGTGTACCGTCAATAGCTCCTATGCAATCCCGAAAAAGAATATGCTTGTTAAGATTCGAATAATGGTGTTCGGCCCCATTATTGTAGTTCGGATAAGGTTTAATTAACTTCATGTTCGAGAACTCAACGATCGCTTCAAGCACAAGTTTGAAGTAGTGTCCAACGGTTTCCAGTGAGTGATTGAACAGCGTCTGCACTTGTCTGTATCATTTTCCATGCGCTAGAATGCATAGAAACATTCCCACTTGTTCGTACACGTCTATATGTTGCTGGCGACGCAGTTCGTAGTCATCTCTAAGCACGTGTGCGAATGCTCGCAGCATCGCGGGGTACATACAAAACTCCACATAACACTGTTGAGGGCTACAGTTCATTGCATCTAACATAAACATATGCCCGTTTTGCGCGAATGGATAGCGAGAAATACGACGTTGTTGTGCACGATAGTAGTTAGCAACATTGACGTCATAATATTACAATACTGAAATCACTCAATAATGTCCACCAACAGCTCTTCCCTAAATGATTTTTCATCAATTTAATCATCTCCATCTGACGTTTGCTGCAAACCACATTTCAAATCGAAATGTGCCATACCCGAAACTTTTATGATAATATAGAAGATGATGCTTAGAGAAGTTGTGAAATGGAAAGTTGGGTTGCCTTGACATTTATAAGCAAATGGAAAGTAAAGGCCTGTACAAATTATATACGAACAAGAAATAACAACAGTCTCCATATGTGAAACGTTCTCAACTAAAAGAGTACCATATTGCTTGGCAATTGTAAATTTCCATATGTTATTTTGTTTGAAAGCCTGATGCAAATCTATGAAGATCAGGATAATAGAATGCACATAATTAATTGATACGTTCACACATGCAAATTGGTTAGCACAGTGCGTAGTAGGTACATCTTCCTAACATAGTTTTGAAAAAAATGTAAGAAAAGTAAACACATCCATAAAAGTTAAATTACATGACATGCAAGCTGAAAAGTTGATTTGAATGTCCTACTAGAAAAGTAACCACAAACAATTAAGGAGATCATATGAAAATGTTAAGAAATCTAACAATTACGATTGACGTCATAGAAAATAAAATACCAACAAATCGATGAAAATGCAACATGACTCTCCATGCAACATTCGAGCCCTTATACATTCGAGCTCTTATGTCCTCGTCTATACTCTTGCCAGCTCCATTCCACCCATCCGAACTTCCAGTTCGGATCGCCTTGCATGTCCAAGATTTTCCTATTATGTTTATTCTTGAGGAGTGAGCACGTCCGTAGTACAAGTCGGATCCAAGTTTCAGTCGACCAGTGGCCAATAACTTCTCCATGCATACTTTCGGGTCGGAGACAGTCGGTCCAATTAACTGGTCAATTTTGGCAGCCACCTTCTCACGGCTGTGGTCGCACGATCCACTGAATACGATACATCCCGCGCAGAAACCTTCTTCTTCTTCTCCTTTTTCTGATTTCCAGATGCTTTCCGTTTATCTCCACTGTACGGGCTAGACATATACATTCTTGATGGTGCTGGTTCGACGCCCTCGTCACTGGAGCCACTATTCTCCACATCAATCGGTATCTCATCACGGTGATCTTCATTAACACTGTCTTCAAACATGGCAAAGCCTGTGCAACATAGCTTACACGGAGTCACTGCGTACTTATCGAAGTCAAAAATGTCCCCGAACAACGTCTTGTAACGATACACCTCCCGTCAATCTTTGTCCTTAAAGTCCTTATATTCTTTGTTTTCCTGTTGAATGGGTAAACATTTACACATGTCAAAACTATGCATGTTCACTACATAGCTCTCAAATGAAGTAAATGTGAATATAAGGGAATAGCAAAAATCGTGTTCGAATATCAACTTGTCAAAAATAAACGATGGTACCTTAATTTTTCGAGCCCACCACTCATCGGAGGCGCCAATCAAGCCAGTTGACGAATCGTATGAGATGCCACTGCAATTGAGCAATTCTTCAAATCGCTTGTGTTTCATACGGAGGGTATCCCATCGATTTTTCAGCTGCTGTTTGCTCCAATCGTGCCCGGAAGTGGTGTTGAATAGGTAAATTAATATGTCACTGCTGTGCTTCGTGAAGCACTTTCTGTTCCTGTGTCCGTCGGCGATAACGGACTCACAGGCAGTCACGAAGATGTTGGTCTCATACTGTGTCCAAACAACATTTTTAGGTGGCACCCTATGGTTGTAAACTGAAGAGCCGGTAGAGGTCGACGAGTGACCGTGTTTGTAATTCTACGGTAGTGGAAGAAGAAAACAACATTTTGTTGAATCAGTTTACAAATATGAGTTCATAAACATGGCAGCTATTTCACTCTAATTTGAAATGGAAGAAATTTTTACCGAAGAAGGTTCCAATGGATCCATTCAACTTCGCTGATTTTTTGAATTGTAATTTGAAGAAGAAGATTTGTGCAGTGAAACTTAAAGATTCAAGCACGGCTGAACAGCTTCAGACGAAAAGTAGGAAAACTAAAAAACTAATAAAACACAGTTTCACCCAAACAGCAATTGAGCAAAGCGCAGAAAAAAATTGTGAATCGCCCCAACAATAATTGAGTTGCAGGGTTGCACTATATGACTTCAATTCTGACTATCATAATTTGGTTCGGTGTTGTGAACTAAAATTACCAGCTACAATTGTAAATTAGATCGCATACCAACAACCAGAAGTAGAAATGTCCCAAAAAAATATGTTTCAAAATCGAAAATGACACTGGAAATTCAAAAATAAAGAATTGAGATTCATACTCCGAGAAATTGAAAGTGTAAGGCTGAACATCAAAAAATTACCGATTCCAAAATTTTTTTGAACAGCTGAAGAAGGCAACGTAGACGAACCCCACGCTCTATGAGCAAGCTGCAGGGGGATTTCAACGATTGGGATTCTCCGTTGCTGTAAATTCTGGGGCTCACCGGCAGCTCACAGACTTGTCAAAATGTTGTCCCAAAAAACGGTCGGAAAGTTCTCCCGGAATTTGATCGATTATTGAAGGAGCTGAAATATCGGTAGATTCTTATTTTTTTGTTGTTGCGGTGGATGATGAAGGAAAGAGTAAAGGTGTGGTAGATGGGAAAATCGTGTGGTAGGTGGAGTAGGAGAAATGTCATAGCTAACTAGAGGGTAGAAAGGGAAAATGATGAAATCTACTTTTCTTATTTTTGAACCGTTGTTGCCCCAACGGTCCAATTTTTAAAGAAATTTTACGGGTTTAGTTGGCCCAGACAGGCCCTAAAAATAAAACCTGGGAATTGGAGAAAAGGCCTAAGGATCATAAACTGATTGATTGAAAATGGATCTATAAGATAAAGAAAGTGAAATGGGGCAATAATAATGTTAGATACAAAGCTAGATTTGTTACCAAAAGGTTTACTCAAAAAGAGGGAGTAGACTAAAATGAAATTTTCTCCCCTATAGTTAAATACACTACTATTAGATGCATTCTTGCACTTATTTCTCAATTTCAATGGGAGCTTGATCAGTTAGATGCTAAAAATGATTTCCTATATGGTGAATTAGATGAGCAAACTTATATGAAACAACTTGTTGGCTTTAATAAAGGTGATTCAGAAAAAAACAGTTTACTTGCTGAAGAAATCCTTGTGTGATTTGAAACAAGTTCCAAGACAGCAGTATAAAAGATTTGATACCTTTGTCTTGAAGTTTGGTTTTCAAACAAGCAATTATGATAATTGTTTCTACTATAAAGGTGAAGGTGGTAAAAATTCTCTGTACTTAGTGCTTTATGTGGATGATATGCTTCTTGTAGTATTAAAAAATTTGAAATTGATAGTAGTAAGAAAAAACTTAAATCTGAATTTGAAATGAACGATCTTGATTCAGCCAACAAGATCCTAGCTATGCAGATAATAAAAGATAAAAATAAAGAGTTATTTTACCCGAATCAACATGATTATGTGAATACAATTCTGAAAAAACTCGGCATGTCTGACTGTAAACCTATGTTTTTACCTCTTGCAAGTCTACTCGAATAGGTATCCGAATCGATGGGTTTGGGTCGATTCTCGATTCTAGCCCAAGAACCGAATAAGAACCGAATCTACATAATTTTTTTAATTTTTTATATTAAATTAATTAAATTATTTTATTTTTTCTAAAAAATTAGCAAATTAATTAGACAAACCAGCGAAGTCCATGGCCAAATTAATTTTTTTAGTCCAACATTTGAGTCTTATCATTCCCCTTTCCATTCTAATTTCATTTGACAAGCAGAGCGCCCACTCCCCGTATAAACTCAAATCATTTGATAATTTTAAAACATACATCCCAATTCTCAAATGGATTTTAAAGCTCCTTCATTTCACCGAAAGCGATAGCTATTGATTAGATCTCTAAATGCAGTATAAGCATTAAAAATTGGGCTACGTTAATTTGTAAAAGTTACGAATGAACATGTCATTAGTTGTATTTATGTAGTGTGCTGTAAATGTTAAAATTTTTAATTATGGTACGGAACGAGACTGAATAGAACCGAACCCGAACGGTTCCATTTATTAAATACCCGAAGATTTTGGGTCAGTTCGGTTCTGAAGAGAACCGAACCGACCCATGTCTAGCCCTAGATACGCCTTTAACATATGCAGAATACATTGCTACCATTAATGCTATAAAAGTGAAAGACTACTCACTTTCACTATTGGTTTGAAAACTGGGCCTACCAGACTTTTGTTTTGAGATTTGGACTGTTATTGGACTCTCTGTTGGGTGCTAAATTTTATCCCGAGCTGATTTTTAGTTGATTTGGGCCTAACTGTCTCCCCTTGATTCAGTTCTCACCTGGACCGATTTATTGGATACGTGGGCTACTTTTCTGTCAGTGTTATTCCTGAGGCTCTCTGGACCTCTCTTACTACAAATTCTTTGGACTGGGCTATGTGTGGGAGCCTACTGGACTTTCCATTCTATTTTTTTCTGGACTGGGCTACGGATTTTCTGGCTTCAGTCTTGCAGATTTTCTACTTGGGCCGGGACTTTCCACTCTGATTTTCTACAGTCTTCAC
Organism: Fraxinus excelsior; assembly: GCA_019097785.1. NCBI lineage: Eukaryota > Viridiplantae > Streptophyta > Magnoliopsida > Lamiales > Oleaceae > Fraxinus > Fraxinus excelsior. The sequence continues at coordinate 16,998,371 of CM032638.1, forward strand.
TGGGCTCTTTCTTGGTGGATCGTTCTGAACTCCTTGGCGTTATTTTATTCTGCTTGAGCCAGTAAGTTCTGACTTACCGGTTTATCTCAGTTTTGTTTGTGGGCTGCTGGATTTTCCTTGTGGGATTAGATTACGTGGGCTGCTGTTTTTTCTCCTTGGGCTGTCTTAACTGCTATTGGGCTGAGCCTTAATTCTTTTGGGCCAGTGCCATTTATCTTGACTTGGAAATATGGGTAAGAAGAAGACTCATCATACTGGGCCCAACTTCTCTTTTGGGCCTATCAAGCATATTGAACCCCAAACCATCTCTGGGGACTCAGGGACGGCTTCGAAGACAGAGAATACTACTGGAACGAAGTCTTCAAAATTGAATCCCACTGCTTCGATAACACTTCTGAAAGAATGTACTCAGGAAAGTAATTCCCCTAGTGTCTCTTAGACTCTTGGAGAAGAGGACACTAGCTCAGATAACTCAATTACAGAATCCCAGGAGGCTACTAAAGATGAGAATGACTGTAGGAAAGAAGAGAAGAAATTTGGTCCTTGGGTCAATTTATTCAAGGACAACAGGAGTCCTAAAGAGGGAATCAAGCTTAAGTACATTAAGGATTTACCTGAGATAATTACCATTGAGGAGTCTGAGTTGGACAAGATCAAAGAAAAGGTTGGTTATTGTGCTGTTGGGTACATTGCAGGCAGATTTCCTGGGAAGCAGACTGATAAGGGCATTTTTTTATACGTTTATTTTGGTTCATAAACATGAATAATTATCGATAAACATTTAGAATAGAGCTTAATTTGTGTGAATTGTGTTTGTAGGGAAACAATGAAGATTATGGTGGAAATTAGAGGAAAAGTAGAGAAAATGGGCCAAAACGAAGGAAAACAAAAGTTCAGGGACCAAAATGCAAATAATCAAAAGATGACCCGAGGCCAACTCAAGAGCGGACATGAGATTAATCATACATTGAGGAATGCATGGAATGATTGGTGGAAAAGAATGAACAAAAGAGGTCAAGACAAAAGAAGAATGAAGTTGGAGGACCAAAATGAAGATATGTGATAGTTGTTATACCTTACGGCCGCAAGGTATAATCTTCCATGCGGCCACAAGCAAGGAGGCAAGGAAAATTTGTGAAAAAACATTGTTCCTTGCGGGTGCAAGGAATTTGTCCTTGCGGCCGCAAGGAAGAAAATCGGCGCGAATTTTCTGGTTTCCTTATCCGACTCCGACTTGTGTGGTAATGATTCTAGGGCAACTATAAAAGCTAAAAAATGACCAGAAACTAGGGTTATGCCTTCCTAGAGAGAAAAACAACCTTTTTGGAGCGAGAACGAAGGCAAGGACGAAAAATTTCATTCCAAGATCCAAGATTTCAAACTTTACATTCAAGAATTGGGTGATATCTTCTCCTAAATATTTTCTTTGTTATTTTAATTTATCTATGCTAGGCTAGGTTTTTAATTGTACTAGGTGAATGTTGAACCTCGTAATGTGAACTTTTAATTCTTTGTTTTGCAATTTGATTTTAAACACGAATGTTGGATGTTGAATGGTTTATATTCATTTTATTGTCTGCATAATTATATGCGCAATGGTTATGTGAGTTTGGGTGGTCTATTTCATGCATTCGAAAGAAGGGGAATAGATTCTACAAGGTATAAATCATCGTAAGGTTCGATACGGGATAGAAAGATACCGCTATGCTTTACGTGAGTCTTTAAGTGTTCACAAAACGTTATGCATTCTTGAATATTGGCATTTGTCATAGAAATATAGTTAAATGGTATGCAAGAATAGGTTTAACTCTACTTGAGAGAGATTGTTGAATATTTTAGGAACATTGACTCTTCAATCGATTCATCGTGCTATCAAATGGTGAAATAAAGGTTAAAAGTGAACGTACTTGGCGATTCGGGATCCTAGTACGCTTCTCATTCATATATTTCTTCAAATATTTGCATTCACATCATAATTTTCATTTAGTTGTTCATTTTCGTTTAAACTTGCATTCGTAGTCTAATTTAGATAATTTCATAGTTTAATCATCTCATTGAATTTCCTTGGTTTCGGTTAAGGTCAAGATAGGTAAAACTCAAACTAACTCAATCTCTGTGGGAACGATACTTGGACTTAAAAATCCATTTTATTATATGAACGATCCGTACACTTGCGGTAATCAAAGTCAAATACATTTTCGACGTGTCAAGTTTTTGGCGCCGTTGCCGGGGATTGAGATTTAGTTTAGTATTAGTTATCTTGACACTAATTCGACATTTTTGTTATTTTGTTCACTTTTATTTTCGTGGTTATTTATTTCATTTAGTAACCGAGTGTTATTGTTTTTCGGCTCTCAAGACTGTATGCTAAGACCGTTTGGAGGTGAGTTGATTCCAGCTGATCCTGAAATCGAACGCACTTTCCACCAATTACAAAGGGAGACTTGAGAAGCACAACAACACCAAATGGCTAACGAACAGGAAAACCCGATCGTTCCAGTCAATGAAGACGAAGTTGTGGACGAAGGAAACATGCTTGTGGGGGATTTCATGATTCATCAGATCATTCAATGTCAGTCCAGCATCGTCTATCCACCATTTGGGCAGTCGAACTTTTAATTGAAAACTAACGTAATACATCTGCTCCAAAATGGGCATCAATTCTATGGGAGAGTTGAAGAAAATCCGCACATTCACATTTCTCGATTCTTGGAAATGTACCAACACTTCAAATATCAGGGTATTTCAGATGATGCTATCTGGTTGAGACTATTTCCACATACTTTGATAGACAAGGCAATTGAGTGGTTGGACTCTCAACTTATTGCCAGCATCACGGCATGGAATGACTTGGCACAAAAATTATGCACCAAGTTCTTTCCACCAGCCAAGATTGCGAAGCTGAAACATGACATCTCTGTTTTTCGTCAAGGCAACTCTGAGTCATTTGATGAAGCTTGGGGCAGATTTAAGAACATGCTTCGGAAGTGCCCACATCACGGGATTAGCAAGGGACTCTAGGTCCAATACTTCTACACTGGATTACTTCCATCTTTCAAAAGCATGATCGACTCTTCATCTAGCGGTTCTGTGTATATAAGGTTAGTTGATGATGCATTAAAGTTGTTTGAGACAGTTGCCAACACTTCAGCAATGTGGTCATCAGAACGGGAAGTTCAGAAGAAGGCACCGGTGGTCTATGAAGTGGATGCTATTTCCGCCTCGTCTGCAAAAATTGATTCATTGTTTCACAAGGTAGAAAATATGTCACAAACCACAAATGTAGTACAAACTAAAAGATTGAGTTGTGAAGAGTGTGGGGCTGATCATACAACAGCGGATTGTCCAATCCTAGCACAAGGAGTGGAGCATGCTAATTTTGCATAGTGGGGGCAACGCCAACAAAACAATCAGTTTGGAGACACTTATAATCCGAGTTGGAAGAAGCACCCAAATTTTTCATGGAGCAATCAAAATCAATAAAGGTCACATGGCCAATTTCAGCCTCAAGAGAAAAAGATTCAACTGGAAGAGATGTTTGCAAAATACATGGACGCCAACAACCATTTCATGAAGAAAATAGAAGCAACACTTCAGGATCAGAATGCGGCTATAAAGAATTTGGAAGCTCAAATGGGGCAAATGGCCATTGCGTTGACCAGCAGATCACCAGGTAATCTACCCAGCAACACTGAAATCAACCCAAGGAAACACGCCAAGGCCATTACAACCCGTAGTGGGGTGTAACTACTAGAAATACATGTCAAGAGGCCAGGTGCAGTTCAAGACACAACAACACCTTTGGTAGAAGAAGAATCTGTGGAAAAGGATGAGCAAACACCGAAAATTACACCAAAGGAGAATTCAGAGACATTAGTTGGTAAAGTAACAAATGTGGTAAATCTTTATGAGCCACCAATTCCGTTCTCTCAAAGGCTGAAGAAACATAAAATGGAGCAGCAATATAAAAACTTCCTCGAAATTTTCAAGAAGCTTCACATAAATATCCCATTTGCTGATGCACTATTCCAGATGCCTAGCTATGCTAAATTTCTGAAGGATATCCTATCCAACAAATGCAAGCTGGAAGAACATGAAACAGTAATGCTAACTGAAGATGTCAGCGCCAGAATCTAGAAAAAGCTTCCACCGAAACTTAAGGATCCAAGGAGTTTTACTGTCCCTTGCACAATTGGTGACATTTATTTTGACAAAGCTTTATGTGATCTAGGTGCCGGCATTAACTTAATGCCATTATCTATTTTCAGGAAGCTTGGGTTGGGGAACGCTAAAATAACTACAGTGACACTACAGTTGGCTGACCGATCTCTCACACATCCACGGGGAATAATTGAAGATGTGCTTATCAAGGTAGAGAAGTTTATATTCCCTGTCGATTTCCTCATTCTGGATATGGAGGAGGACAAGGATATTCCTCTAATTCTGTGCAGACCGTTCCTAGCTATCGGGAGGGCTTTGATCGATGTTCAGAGAGGGCAATTAATTCTGAGATTAGGTGAAGAATAGATTTCATTCAATGTGTTCAAGGCTATGCAATTCCCTTCTGCAGCAGACAGTTGTTTCAAGATTGATGTGATTAATAGGTAGTAAGGGATACATTTTTACTTCACCACCCATCGGATGCTTATGAGGCATGTATTGTGCATTCTCACTCAACACAGTCTAAAGCAAGTGAGATGGAAACTTGCACGAGATTCTTGGAAACAAATCGACCATATGCACGCAACAGAGCCTTTGAAAAACTTGGAACTGGTCCAGCAGAACCTTTACCATCTGTACAACAGCACCTAAATTTGAACTTAAGCAACTTCCACCACATCTTCGATATACTTACTTGGGTGAGTCATGTACACTTCCAGTTATCATCTCAAGTACAATAAGTGATATGGATGAGGAAAAACTGCTGCGGGTACTCAGGGAGCATAAAACAACGATAGGTTGGACCATTGTAGACATTAAAGGGATCAGCCCTTCGCTATACATGCATAAGATTCTCATGGATGATGATTTTTGGCCTAGTGTAGAGAGCCAATGGAGATTAAATCCTAATATGAAGGAAGTGGTTCGGGTAGAGGTATTGAAACTCTTGGATGCAGGTATTATTTATCATATCTCAGATAGTGCATGGATTAGCCGTGTTCAGGTTGTGCCAAAGAAAATGAGGAATAACAGTCATACCGAATGAAAAGAATGAGCTCATTCCTACCAGAACAGTTACCGGATGGAGGGTTTGCATTGACTACTACAAACTCAACACAGCCACAAAGGATGACCATTTTCTTTTCCCGTTCATTGATCAAATGCTGGAGAGGCTGGCAGGTCATGCACATTACTGTTTCTTGGATGGTTATTCAGGATACAATCAGATACCAGTAGCACCAGATGATCAGGAGAAAACCACTTTCACATGTCCCTACGGCACTTTCGCCTACCGTGGATGCCTTTTGGCCTGTGCAATGCACCTGCCACATTTCAGCGGTGTATGATGGCAATCTTCTCTGATATGGTTGAAAAATTCATTGAAGTATTTATGGATGATTTTTTGGTTTTCGGTTCCTCATTTGATGAATGCTTAGAACACTTGAGTTTGGTAGTACAGAGGTGCACGGAGATAAATCTGGTTCTGAACTGGGAGAAATGTCATTTTATGGTACATGAGGGCATTGTACTGCGACACCGGATTTCAGCTAAGGGAATTGAAGTGGATCGGGCAAAAATCTAAGTCATTGAGAAATTACCACCACCTACTTCTGTAAAGGGTGTTCGTAGTTTCTTGGGTCATGCCGAGTTTTACAGACGGTTTATATAGGACTTCTCGAAGATCACTAAGCCATTGTGTAATCTGTTGATGAAGGATACATCATTTGACTTCACTGCAGAGTGTTTGGGGGCTTTTCAAACACTAAAGAAGAAACTTATTTCAGCACCTGTGGTTGTCGCACCAGATTGGGAACTACCGTTTGAGTTTAAGTGTAAATCCAGTGATTACGCTGTGGGAGTTGTCTTGGGGTAGCGGAGGAACAAGGTCTTTCACGTGATATACTAGCCAGCAAAACTCTAAACGATGCACAACTGAACTATGCTACCGCAGAAAAAGAGTTGTTAGATATAGTGTATGCATTTGATAAGTTCCGCTCTTATCTTGTTGGATCAAGAGTCATTGTCTACACAGATCATGCAGCATTGAAATATCTGATGACAAAGAAAGATGCCAAGCCAAGGCTAATTTGTTGGGTTTTACTGCTACAGGAGTTCGATATTGAAATCAGAGATAAAAAGGGCAGTGAGAATGTGGTAGCAGACCATTTATCCAGGTTGGAGCTTCGGCAGCCAGACAGGTCGGTAGATATCAATGAAATTTTTCCTGATGAACAACTATTCAGTGTGGAGACTGCACCTTGGTATGCGGATATTGTAAACTACTTGGTCAAGTCTATTCTACCACCGGACTATTTGGTTTATCAGCGAAAGAAATTTTTTGCAGACTTGAAATATTACTTTTGGGAAGACCCAGTTCTCTATAGGCGCGGGGCAGATCAGATTATCCGACGATGCGTGCCTGAAGAGGAAGTGCCTCAAATTCTGGAGCATTGCCATTCATCTGCATACGCAGGACAGGACACTTTGGGACTTCCAAGACAGCAGCAAAAATCCTGCAGTCGGGGTTTTACTGGCCCACTTTATTTCGGGACGCTTTTGAGTTCGTGAAAAGGTATGATCGGTGTCAACGCACGGGGAATATATCCAGAAAGAATGAAATGCCGCTGAAAAGCATTCCGGAGGTGGAGTTATTTGATGTTTGGGAGATTGACTATATGGGACCATTCCCATCTTCATTCTCCAACCAATACATTCTCATGGCGGTGGACTATGTCTCGAAATGGGTGGAGGCAGTAGCTTTGCCTACTAACGATGCAAAAGTGGTGATTGGATTCCTCAAGAAGCACATTTTCACTCGTTGTGGCACACCCCGGGCTATCATCAGTGATGGGGGCAAACATTTCTGTAATCGCCAATTTGAGCAGTTGTTGAGTAAGTATGGGGTCAAACACCACATTGCTACTCCATATCATCCTCAAACCAGCGGGCAAGTGGAAGTTTCTAACAGAAAGTTAAAGAGAATACTGGAGGTTACGGTGAATTCTTCACGAAAGGACTGGTCCAAGAAGTTGGATGATGCTCTATGGGCTTACAGAACGGCATTCAAGACACCTATCGGGATGTCACCATACCGCCTAGTGTTTGGAAAAGCATGCCACTTGCCAGTGGAGTTGTAGCATCGAGCCTATTGAGCACTTCGCCAGTTGAATCTGGATTTACGAGCAGCGGAAAAGCAGCGATTACTTCAGTTGAATGAAATGGATGAGTTTCGTCAAGAAGCTTACGAGAATGCAAAAATTTACAAGGAGTGAACCAAGAGGTTTCACGACATGCATATTCAGAGACGTGAGTTTCTTGTGGGGCAGCAGGTGCTGCTGTTCAATTCTCGCATAAAGATTTTTCCAGGAAAACTGAGATCAATGTGGTCTGGTCCATACACTATCACACAAGAATTTCCACATGGAGGTGTGGAAATTACCCATGAGAGCAAAGGGACTTTCAAAGCAATGGACAGCGTTTAAAACATTATTGGAGCGGGGACTTCTTGAAAGACAAAGCCACCGTTCATCTTAGGCCACCAGAGTGATCTCCATACAGTACAGTCGAGCTATCGACTATAAACTAGCACTGGATGGGAGGCAACCCATCATTTCTACCCTTTTACTTATTCCGCTTTATTTCTTTTGATTTATATACTTTCAGTTTTCTGCAATTTTTGGTAGTTTTAGGTCATAGTACTCCTATTTGTTCACCACGTGTCCATGCATAATTCATATTAGTGTTGCATGCATTATATCTGTCGTGTGTGGTGTTCGCGTGATTTTTGGGTGGTTTGGAATCAAACTCACGCATATCTAGGCTAAAAAACCATTTTCTGCGTCTTTATAAGTCCAACGTGTGATTTCATGGTTGATACTGGTGTTGGATGTATTATTAATGTTCATCCGCACCTCGAGGAGTGCACAATCGTGGTTTGATACATTTTGGGGGTGCTGGCTGAAATGGGGGACTCATTATCAATAAAATGGAGGTTTTCGATAGCATTGTGCATTTTTGAGCTTTCACTCTGTTTTTCAAACCTAACTCTTGCATCCATACACTTCTCGAGTTTTGATTGAAAATCTACTGGTTGCAAGAGCTATGAAATGCCATTTTTTTGCAATGTGGGAGTGAAAAGAGGTTTTTGGTGAAAATTGAGTTTTTCCATGTTTTCTCTCGTTTGTGACACGTTAGGTTGTTCACCAGCTATCTCGATCCTTATACGTGAAAGCATGGTTCCTTGCAGTTTATCATATGTTGAGAATCCATGTGGGGGTGTTTACATGATCATTTATCAATTTTGTGCACAATTCACGTGTTTTGGGGGCAAAAGAAGCAAATCTTATGTTTTTGGGGATCCACCTGTGCTTCCCGGATTCTAACATTTCTTTTGGAGTGAAATTCATGGCTCACACGCACACACAATGGTTTGAAATGAATGTTGTCATATAGTGAAAGCATAACAACATCGAGTGGCATTGGGGGTTCAAATATCAAGTTTTTAGTGCAAACCAACCCACATTGAGCTTTTTCGGGGTTGGCATGTGTTTTCCACTCTAATTATGGTTGCACTGCACTAGTTTACTCCTATGATAATTAAAAAAATGATAATTTTCGTGCTGGTAGTCCATGCGGCCGCATGGCACTACCAACCATGCGGCCGCAATGGTCAGGTCAGGGCCAAAATTGGCCCTGACCACTTTCTCCATGCGGCCGCACCACTTTATACCTTGCGGTCGCATGGAGTCCCCATTCCCCCTTTTATTTCCCTCACACACGGACACATACACACGCCTTCCACTAGACACCCGCATACGAGACACACCCCTCCCCTTGCACTTGACCTCACACACGACCACACACACACTTTCAACCTAACCCAATCAAACACCCACACTACCATCATCAAGTTCTTCACTCCCATTCATCCTATTAAACTTGTGATCCTCATCTCAAGTTTTCAAGGTACATCCTATTTTCTTCTCTCCACTTCATTTAAAATTGTTCTTGGTTCTTTACTTGAGGAGTTGGGGCTTAGGTTTTCCATGATGGTTTGCTTGTGGTTGAATGTTCTTGAGAACATTTTGGGCTTGAACAATGCCAAAGAGTGCCACACCTTGTTAAATTACAACTATGTTTGCAAGGTGTTTAATGAAATTCCTATAGGACCCCGGTTTGCACAATTGTTTTCTCTTTGCCCATAACCTTGTTGCTATGCTTTTTAGGATGTTTGTGTGTGTGATGGATCTTTGCACTTGTTGTTGACATCACAACATCCAACATGGCCACCCATGACTTTACATTGTTGGGCACAAGTCATTTCACGGCACCACTTTCGGCCCCTAGTTTTCTCACTCATTTGCTACCTGTTTTCTCTGCATTTTTGGTATGCGTTAGATTACTATACATACTAACCCATGCCTTGAGGTTGCCCAGGAAAATTTCACCTTTTCCCGATGGTGTCATCCTCCGAAGTTGCTAGGTTGACTTGCGAATCAACTGTCAAATTTTTCAAGTTTCTTCCCCTCTTCTTGCTTCTTTGCACCCATTTTACCATGTTTTGGTTATTCTCCACATTCATGCTCTATTTTGTAACATGACATCTTTTAATTGGGTTTCTTACTTCTAGAGGCAAGGAAAAGGTTGGCTCTACTTCGGGTACAACCCGTATACAGGCGCTAGGAGGTGGTATACGACGATTTTTGGACAATAAAGCTCGTGTCGAATATGCGGAGAGTGTCTCTCATTAGGCCTTCAACCCCGAGCGCCCGGTGAAGCTTACTGACTTTCCCGGCTTTAAATTGCTGACCTTGGTGGAGAACTGTGGTTGGGAGAAAATAATGGAGAGACCACACCCAGTGTATGAAAGTTTGGTCCGGGAATTCTATGCTAATTTTAACAGTGACATTGACACACCGGGTTCTGAGCACCAACACCAAACATGGGTGCGGGACCGTTAGATTCTGTTTACGCCGGAGGTCATCCATGATTTTTACCATATCTCTTGGGATGATTTGGTCTCTATTTCCGATGATTTCCATTGGCCTGAGGTTGCAGAGGTTTTGCTTGGGCGTGCAAATGCATGGCCCCTTCAAATGGCTGAATGGCATCAAAACGAGCTTATCCCATCCATTGTTATTCTGTGGCTCTTCATATGCCACAACATTGAGCCGACCTCTTATCACTCCACATTCACCAGCCAAAAGGTCGGTCTTCTCTATCACTTGGTTCAAGGGAACAAGATTGATTTGGCCACCTTTATCTATGATCAGATTCACGCAATAGGGGTTTGGGGTGACCGTCGCAGTTCCATCATCTTTCCCATCTTGATCAATGGTATTTACAAGATTTCAGGCATCCCCATTCCACAAAGGGAACTACCTGAAAAATCGAGTCCCTTCATTAAGCATAGTACACTGGAAGCACAAGAAAGGGGTCAGATCAACCACAAGGACAGGTTGGCATGGAAACAACGACAGTAGCAGGCTGTACACGGGGCAGACGGTGCCGATAATGGATTACCTCAGGATCAGCCGCCACCACAGCCGAATATGGATACACAGCTACTGCGATAGATGTTCGCCACCATGACGAGCTCCAGCCATGATATCCAGAATCTATAGCAGGTTTTTGGGCCATGAGCACGGAGGTAACCACGATGAGGACTTGGTTGTAGCGAGTTGAGCATTTCACCTCCACCATCAGTCGGGAATCTCTCTCCGTGCGGCGCAAAATTGACACAATGAACGGGCGACTGAGCATGTATGTCGACCGGGTTGATGGTATTTAGTTGCGTGCCAATGAGACGTGGGATCGCTTGGGAACCATAGAGTCAGACGTTTGAGAGCAGACCACAACCATTCAGGGTATTCAGTCAGCTATTTCCCACCAATCTGAATTGATGCAGCAAATTTTAGCTCGGCTACCTCCACCATCTGGGGACGGTACCAGTGGTCCTGGCTTTCCACCACACCATTTTTTATCAGGGCAGTACTACCCCCCACCCTTTTATTTTTCATTGCTACTTGCTTTCTTTTATGCATGCTTCATACTTGTGTTCTCCTCACACATTGGGGACAATGTGGAAGTCCAGTTTAGGGGAGGGTACATATGTCTGATCCAGCATAACTCCGACACTTTACTGCTTTAATTTACTATTTTCGTATGTTTGAAAAAAAATCCATTGGTTATCCATTCTGAGTTTTACTGTTGTTTTGTTAGTAGTAGTTTAAAATTTTGTGTGCGTGCGTGGGCTTAACAATTCTGCTAACTATAATGTTAGATATTGGACTATGTACGGGCCATAAATGATGAAAATCGTGCATTATTAGCTTGATCGATACATGATAATGTGAAACTTGATTTATTTTCCGCACGACGCTCATGCTTGCATATTGGGCTACTAATTTGACTCATTGCTTAGAGATAATTGAACATAGAAATTATACCCAAAAATTCTCTTTTGTGCTAAACCATGACCAATCTTTAGAATAGTTTAGGTGTGATTGAACTGTTGCAAGGGAACATTGAGATGAGTAGGGGTTCCGTACATGATGTTAATTGTGGATTGTCTTAAACCATGAGATCAAATGAGTGAACGTTTCAAGTTAGGCTGTAGTTTTTAAAATTGGGTGTCTAAAAATAAGGGTTATTGCACTAATCATTGATTAAACAACGACATTTGTTCGAGTCTATAATCGACTCGAGTGATTAAGCCTGTAATGGTTTTAAAATCTGGTGCCCTATGTTCATCTGACTTGGGAGTCCATCGCCTAAAGCTCGCTACAGGGTTATATAGAAGCAAAGGAAAGATTTTTATTAAAAGAAAGGAGAAAAATGGTATCTATCTATTGATGAATTACATACGTACTCTTGTGTATGAATGCATTGATTAGCCCAAGACACTCGGATGATAAGATTATATATCTAATGTGAGGCAACTAACTCAGTTTAATATAAATGGTTGAAGACCTCAAAAAATATGAGAGCCTTTACTCATTGAAGTGTGAAGCTGGTATGGTCAGATCTATCTGAACTAAGAGAGGGAAGGAATATTTACGAATGAGTTCAACATTAGAACACACTTAGGATAATTATGAGTAAATCTAAGTTTGGGGTGTGTGTATCTCTCTAGCGAAAAGAAAAAAAAAAAAAAAATTCTGTCTACTTAGGTCGTGTATGAGTCAAACATGATCCTAATATGTTTGTATGAATTTCTCACACACACTTCGACCTTTTGCAATATAACATTATGGAGATTTGTTTGGATTAATTCATGTCTTATTTTCATGTTGTTTCTTACTAAGTTCTAATCCTGAGATACAGCAAAGTTGTTAAACCATGTGCTACTCTGAAGTAGTTAGAATTTTTTGAGGACAAACAATGAAGCAAGTTTGGGAAGTTGATAAGGGCATTTTTATACGTTTATTTTGTTCATAATGTGAATTATTGTGATAACTTCGGGAATGAGCTTAATTGATGTGAAATGTGTTTTTAGTAGGATCACAATGAAATTATGGTGAAAATTAGGGAAGTATATAAAATAGGCAAAACGACGGAACAAAATTTCAGGACAAAATGTGCAAATATAAAAGATGCCCGAGGCCAACTCAAGAGCGGACATGAGATTAATCGTACATTGAGGAATGTATAGAAATGCTTGGTAGGAAAGAATGAACCAGAAGAGATCAGACATGAGAAAGAATTAAGTTGGAATTGACCAAAATGAAGAGTGTATAGTTGTTTATCCCTTGCTGTCGCAAGTATGATCTTCCATGCGGCCGCAAACAAGGAGGCAGGGAAAAGGTGAAAAAAAAGTTGTTCCTTGCGGCCGCAAGGAAGAAAATCGGCGCGAATTTTTTGGTTTCCTTATCCGACTACAACTTGTATGGTAATGATTTTAGGGGAACTATAAAAGCTAAAATACGTCCAGAAACTAGGGTTATGCCTTCCTAGAGAAAAAAAAAAAACCTTTTTTGGACTCGCACACAAAAGGCAAGGACGACCATTTCATTCCACATCCCAAGATTTCAAACTTTACAATTCAGAATTTGGGTGATATCTCTCCTAATATTTTACTTTGTTATTTTTCATTTCTCCATGCTAGGCAGGTTTTTATTGTACTATGTTAAAATGACCGCATATGTGAACTTTTAATTCTTTGTTTGCAATTTGATTTTAAACACGATGTTGGCTGTTGATATGGTTTATATGCTTTTATTGTCTGCATATTATATGCGCATGGTTATTGAGTTTGGCATGGTCTACATTCGAAAGAAGGGGAATAGATTCTACAAGGTATAAATCATCGTAAGGTTCGATAGGGGATAGAAATATACCGCTATGCTTTACGTGAGTCTTTAAATGTTCATAAAACGTTATGCATTCTTGTATATTGGCATTTGTCATAGAAATATAGTCAAATGGTATGCGAGAATAGGTTTAACTCTACTCGAGAGAGATTGTTGAATACTTTAGGAACATTGACTCTTCAACCGATTCATCGTGCTATCAAATTGTGAAATAAAGGTTAAAAGTGAACTTACTTGGTGATTCGGGATCCTAATACGCTTCTCATTCATATATTTCTTCAAATATTTGCATTCACATCGTAATTTGCATTTAGTTGTTCATTTTCGTTTAAACTTGCATTCGTAGTCTAATTTAGATAATTTCATAGTTTGATCATCTCATTGAATTTCCTTAGTTTCGGTTAAGGTCAAGATAGGTAAAACTCAAACTAACTCAATCTCTGTGGGAACGATACTTGGACTTAAAAACCCATTTTATTACTTGAACAATCCGTACACTTGCGATAATCAAAGTCGAATACATTTTCGACGTGTCACAGGCCCTTCTATCAATGTGTAATGCTTGGAATGTGAAATATGAATATTTTGTTCACAGAAGTGGGTGGCTGATTTTCAAATTCAAGGATGAGGCATCCAGATCCAGTGTAGTGCAATGAGGTCCATATTTTGTGTTTGGCAGACCCTTAATGCTTAAGGAAATGCCCCAGTGTTTTGAATTTGATGAGAGTGAGCTATCAACCATACCGGTGTGGATCACACTCCTAGGACTCCCTCTAGATATGTGGAATGACAGTATTTTGAATAAAATTGGTTCCAAGATAGGGAAACCAATTTCTACAGATAGAGTCATGGCTTCTCAGGTTTGCTTGTCTTATGCATGTGTTCTAGTGGAAATTGATGCATCCAAGGATTTAGTTCGTTCGGTGGCTATGAATCTTCCCAAAACCAAAATTAGAGTGTATGAAGTGGAATATAAGCATGAGCCAAGGTTATGTACTACCTGCAAAATGTTTGGGCATTTTACCACATCTTATAAGTTCACAAAACAAGGCAATAAACAGAAGTCAGTCGTGGAGACTAAATCGAATCAAGAGGTGCACACTTATGATGGGCAAAATAATCAGGTTGAACATGAAAAAAAACGTTTCTAACACCAAGGAGGTCTCTGAGGGAAATGATCAGGCAGAAGCTACAACTGAACAAGTGGATGAGCCTTTTACTCAGGTTACTGGAAAGAAGGAAGGGACAAAGAATAAGCATAATCAGGGTGGGAAGAACTCCACAAATGCTCCAAACAGAGGCAGTCAAACATCTAAGGCAGCTAGTAATTCCAATGACCAAGGGGAGAATTCTAAAAATGGGACTAGAAATGTGGGGCAGAGGAATATTTCTATATCTGAAAAGCTCTAAAGCAAGGAAGAAAAGACTACACAAGCACCACCTACAACTAATGAGAGGAAGAATGGGTCTGCCCTTCCTTCATCATCATCATGATTTGTAGTACTTGGAACATAAGGGGTTTGAACCCTCTCCTTAAACAAAATGGTGTTCAACAGTTTTTGAAGCAACATAACATTGATGTACTGGGTATTTTGGAAACAAAATTGGAGATGTCTAAACTTGATCAAATCATGCGGAACAAGTTTGGTAATTTTTTGCAAATCAACAACTTCACTTATCATAGAGCGGGGCGTATTTTGGTCTTATTTCCCCCTTTGAAAGTGGAACTGGAAGTCTTGGAGATCACTTCTCAAATCATCCATTGTGCCATTACTTGCAAGGTAACCTCACTAAAAGTCCTGGTTAGTTTTGTGTATGCTTTTTACTCTATTGTCAGTTGGAGACCTTTTTGGGATAATATTATGAATTTTGGGATGGAATGCTCCCTACCTTGGTTGATTTTGGGAGATTTTAATAATGTTCTTCATTTTGATGAAAGGAGTAATGGTAGTGATGTTACTCCTTATGAAATTAGAGATTTTGAAAATGTTTGTCGAAATGTTGGCCTATCGGACGTACGATCTATTGGGTGTTTTTATACTTGGACCAACAATACCAAGTGGAGCAAGATTGATAGAGCAATGGTTAATGATATTTGGGTGCAGAAGGGATACAATAGTCTAGCTAATTTTTTTTGCCTTCGGGATGCCTTTCCGACCCACTCTCCGTGTGTTGTGTCTCTTTTTGGGGATAATAGTAGTAAGAAAAGGTCATTTAGATTCTATAACATGTGGGCAAATCATGAAAAGTTTCTAGAAGTGGTTCACAATTGTTGGGACTTTGATGTCAGGGGTACTAAATAATTTATCTTATGCAAGAAATTGAAAGCCTTGAAGGGTGAATTGAGAAGGTTTAATGAAAAGAACTTCTCACATATCTCTTCTAGGGCTAGTATGGCTAGCTGATATTTAAAGGAGACTCAATTGGACTACATGATGATCCACGTAATGAGGACCTTCAAATTAATGTGGCTGATTTGAGGAAAAAAGCTAGGATTTTGGGTGAAGCGGAGATGAGTTTTTATTGTCAAAAAGCTAAATGTGAGTACCTTATTAAAAGTGATAAATGTACTAAGTTTTTTCACTCCATTGCTCAAAGAAATGTCAAAAGGAATTTTATCGCTAAAATTTTAAAGGATGATGGTTCTTATACTTCTTCAATGAAAGAAGTGGCTGACCAATTTGAAAAATTTTATGGTGATAATCTGGGGAAAAAATGGCCTATTACTGATTTTTGTGATGACTTTTTGAGATGGGGGATCTATGCTTTCGGATGAGAATGCTTTAACTTTGATTAAAGATATCTCGGAGGATGAAATTAAAGAAGCCTTATTCTCTATTGGGGATGACAAATCACAGGGACCGGATGGATTTTCTTCTTGTTTTTTCAAGAAAGCATGGAGCATTGTTGGTAAACAATTTGTGGATGCATCGTTGGAATTCTTCAATGCTAGTAGACTACTTAAGCAAACAAGCCATATAGTTGTTGTTTTGATACCAAAGGGAAATCACTCGAACTCCGTTGGGGATTATAGACCTATTGCATGTTGTAATGTCTTTTACAAGGTCATCACAAAAATACTTGCATCGAGGTTGGGTCCTATTCTTGGTTCTATCATTGATCAAGCTCAGTCCGCTTTTGTGGAAGGTAGGAGTATGGTGAAGAATATTCATTTGGCACAGGAGCTTCTAAGGCAATATAATCGAAAGAGGGTGGCCCCTAGATGCTTTCTTAAGATTGATCTTAGGAAGGCTTACGACTCGGTTAATTGGGATTTTCTTCGTAATGTACTTGTCAGACTGGGCTTCCCAACCAAATTCATAGGTTGGGTCATGGAATGCATTTCTACCCCTACATATTCTATTGGTCTTAATGGAGGGATTTATGGCTTCATTAAAGGACAAAGGGGACTTCGACAAGGTGATCCTCTATCTCCCTTTTTATTTGTTATTTGCCTTAAAGTCTTCTTAATAATACTTAAGGATGTGAGATTTCAATTATCACCCAAAAACTAGCCCTTTGAAAATCAATCACCTTGCATTTGCCGATGACTTGATGCTTTTTGCTAGAGGGGACCCTATATCGGTTGGTATTATGATGGATTGTTTGAATAAATTTGGGGACTTGTCGGGGCTTCGAATGAATGTGAGTAAATCCAACTTGTATACGACGGAAGTGCATGGACAAGAATTGGATGATATATACCAAATAACTAATGTAGCGACCGCGAACTTTTATTTATATAAATTAGTTTTCTCGAAAAACGTGTCGCTAAAACGTTAACCCTAATTTTCTAGAGAAACGCGTTCGTCTAGCCGTTATAATATTGAATCAAAACTATTCGATCGAATCCGATCCCGAATAATAATTTTATTATCAATTTCGATTTATTTTATTTAAATTCAATTTTTGTTGATTTCAAGTCCAATTACATAAGCCCAATTATTATAGTCCAATTATATGAGACCAATACCTTGAATTTTAATTCATTTAGCCCAATTCATTTAAACTCAATTAAATGAGCCCAAAATCGGAAATTATTTATTTTAGCCCAATTAGAAAACCTAAAAGCCCAACAATTTGGCCCAATTACCTGTCTAGGGTTTTGTGCCCTAATTTTACCACTATTCATGCCAAACTCCACTCCACTCTACTCATACTCATCACTCACTTTCCCACAAGCCAAACAGCCACTGGGTAAGACATTTCTCCCGATTTCAGCTCACTGCTTCAACTCACTGGAGACTTGTGCGGATGCTAAAATCAATTTTTAGCATCAACATCAATCCCTCTAATTCTGGAAACTCTTGATGATGCTATAATGACAATTTCTAGCATCAACAACTTGTTGATTCCACAAATTCTACAGCACAATCACCAACACCAAGTCCACTGCAAACACCGGCATTTCACTCTCACTGTGTAACACCACCAACTCACAGAAGCCACTGCAACTTGCCGTTCACCATTACACCATCACCACCTCCACAGTCACCCCAACATTCCACTCACTGCCAACATCAAACCAAAGCCTCACCATCCAGTCACCATTTTCACGACTACTCCAATCATCCCCAAGTCGAAGCCAAGTCCCCAAACCCGAGAACACAACCACCAAACCGCCACCACCACATCCAAGCAGCAACACCACCACCCAAAACCCCCAAACACAATTTCAGTCCCTCAAGCTCACGGCACTCCACCATCGAGCAAACCGAGACCTCAAACACCAAAAAGAAAACGAAAACCACCAAAACATCATGGAACCAAAGCCCAAACACCCCAAACCAAGAAAGACAATCAAGACAACCCAAACACTTACCCTCTACCGCCGGTGAAACTCGAACAAAATCGCCCTCTAGCCTCGAATCCGAACCTTCATTTCACGCCCAAGCCCAAATAGAACCACCCCCACCTACATCCGTGTCTGGCGCCACCACTGCCGGCCGGTGGTGGTCCCCCGTCGCCTCTCCTCTCAGTCGAGAGAGATAGAGATGATTTTTTTTATTTTAAGTTTTGTTTTGTTTTAATTTAGTTTAGTTAACATATATTTAGTTATTCTAATTTTAGAAATTGTTAATTTAAGCCTCAAGTTTTAAATTTTATTCATTTCAGTCCCTTAATTGTTTGTGTGTTAATTTCAGCCCTTACATTTATTATTTTCAGTTTAAAAGTTATTTAATTTAGTCCCTAGTTTATATAAGTTATTATTTCAGCCATTTAAGTTTTATTTTCAGCTTTAATATAATTACAGTTTAGTCCTTAAACTTATAAAAGTTATTATTTCAGTTTTCAGCTTTTATTTTCAGCTTTAATATATTTACAGTTTAGTCCTTAAACTTATAAAAGTTATTATTTCAGTTTTCAACTTTTATTTTCAGCTTTATTATATTTACAGCTTAGTCCCTAACTTTCAAAAATTACTATTTTAGCCCTTAAACTTTTATTTCCAGATTTAATAAATTTTCAATTTAGCCCCTAAACTTTACTTTATCATTTTAAGTTATTTATTTCAATTCCAATAATTTTCAATTAAGCCCTTAAACTTAATTTCAACACTTTAAAACTTTAAAGTTCGAAATACTAATTCAAACTTATTTTCTATTGGCTAGACGAAACGTACGGACAATTAAGAGATTGAAGTTACTTCTCGCACCATTTTCACGAAACTCGAGATATTGAGGTAGACTCGCCACCATTAATTAGTTTAAATTATAATTGCATGCTTTATATAAATTACGTGATTTATATGCTTTAATGCATGAGATGAGAATTTGTCATATGCGATATATGATATTGCATGATATGCAATTATATGCTTAATTGCATGAGAAAGAAGAGAATCTCTTATGAGATAAGAAGAGAATGTTATGCATAACTTATGTGCTTCATACGCACAAGAAAGAAAGACTACCCACATCCCATGATTTTAAAGAGCCTATGATTTTCAAGAAAATGAGTCAAAGAAGATATCACGTTGTATATTGCATAAGTGTGTATTCAATTATTCTGTAAATTAATTATCGGCGATGAGTCTACTGAGTATTTCTTCGAAACACTCATTCTACTATTTTAGCAATATTTGCAGACTTCGGAGGCGATCGTGATTGATCCGGCAGTGGTGGCATAGAAAAATTTGACTATCGAAATTATTATCTCTTTGAAGTTTTTGTATTTGAATATTGATAACATTTTGTCGTTTTCCGCTATTTCTAAAATATGATATTTAAATTTTAAATTTCCTATGAGTTTACTTGTCGACGAAGTTTTCAATTACAAATGTGATTTCAAAATTAGGTTATTTCTGCGATTTTTGATTTTGAAATTGGGGTAAAAGACGATGACGTGGCAATCGGGGTTAACAGAACTCGGGGCGCTACAACTAATATGGCCAAAGGTACCATGCCATTTCGTTATTTGGGTATCCCTCTTGCGGCAGAAAAATTGAAGGTTAGCTCTTATGATTTATTTGTTAATAAAATCTCGAGTTACATTGGAGCTTGGTCGAGAAATACTCTATCTTATGCGGGAAGGGCGGAACTCATAAGAGCGGTGCTTCAAGGTGTAGAATGCTTTTGGCTATCCATCCTTCCTATACCATCCATGGTTATAGCTAAGATAAGAGCCATGTGCCGGAATTTCCTTTGGGGATCGAAGAAACCATTGGTTGCTTGGGATAATGTGTGCTTGCCAAAAATTGAGAGTGGCCTTGGTTTTCGGGAGATGAAATGTTGGAACTCAGCACTTTTGGCGAAAACGTAGTGGAATATACATTGTAAAAAGGATACCTTGTGGGTTAGGTGGATTAATCACGTTTTCTTACATGGATGTAATATTTGGGAGTATGAGGGAAGGAAGGACGACTCACCATTGATCAAGAGGCTGCTGGAATTAAGGGGACAGATTTCAGTGACTGGGGATATCTTTCAGGCTGGATAGAACAATCAGGCTGCACGGGAACAGGGGCCGAACCTACCTGATAACGGGGATACAAATATGGGGACGCAGGCAATACTTTATGGAAACGAACAGTTTCGGCCTCAGGCAGATGCTAACGAAAATAATCATCATGAAACACATACCTGGAAGCCTGTGACTAAACCTCAACAGCATGATCGGGGGGACCGTTTTAGCCATGTACTGAGCAGGTTCAGGCACAATTTGGACAGGATCAGGCACGGACTTGGCAGGTTCACAAACACACTAGTAATGGCCAGCCGTATGCACAAACTATGGCATACCTACCTGGAACCGTGCAGAACAGAATGGAAACGCAGGCAGCAACAGCTGGGAGTGAACATATGAGGATTCACGCTGGGTAAATTCTGCGTGAACACATGCAACATCCGTTACCAACTGAGCAGCCTCAGGCACGAGAAATGGAGGGGCCGAATGCACATAGGGGGCCAAATATAGGGACACATGTTGCACTTCTTGGGAATGAACATGCTCGAATTCAGACAGAACAGCCTCAGTTAAGGGAGACGCAGGGTGCATTTTTGGGTAATGTTCAGACACGGACTCAGGTAACAGCAAACGGAAATGGCCAGAATGTTATGTGTTGGGAACCTACTTATTCACGCGCAACGGAAGTAAAGCAATTTCGATTCCCAAACAAGGATCTGCTTTGTGTTTAGATAGAAACTGTGATAGAAATAATACATTTGATGAATTCCGCAAACTCTTTTGCTGATTCACGAACTCCAATGATCACGATCTGCAATCCAAGCTGTCCAATTGTACAGCCTCCAATAGTGATCCACACAGAGAACAAGAATGACGGCTAGGGTTTTCTTTTCTCGTGCTAGCAAGAATAATGAATAATTCTCTTTTGTTTTTCAAACCCTAACAGCCTATTAATACAAGTCCAAACGGGGTGGCCCATCTCTTAACTTAACTCGGTCCAACATTTAATTAATCAAATTAATTAAATCCGGTCCATGAATTAATTAATCCAATTAATTAATTCGGGCCTATTAATAAGCAACCCAATTAATTAATTATCCAACACTTGTCAATTAATTAATTGATAAATCTCATTCTTCTGATTCTCTTTTGTGTGTGACCATTAAGTTCCCGATCACGATGCCTAACGACGTAAATTATTATTTTGATATAATCAAAACTGATAAATTAAAATACTCTTTTAATTTATCATCAATTTACATTCGTTGTCCCAAATTGACATCTTGCAATGTGTCAGGGCAATACATGTGACGGGAAATGTCACGTGGCGTGACAAAACCAAACTTGTTCGTTTACCGTGAAACTATAATCCTTTCGTCAATATGATCCGATCAATTACGAGATATGGACGTGTGTCAATCTCAATTATCGATCATATCTTTTATCCTACTGTTAAGTCAATGTAAGTCGAAAACTCTTTTCCGACTTATGAGTTCACCTTGGCCAAGGATTTCATTATCAACTTAACTGGATGAAATGTAGATCATAATCTCTTACTATCTAAGAGTGACGAATCCTCTATTGATCATTCACAACCTTCATATGATTCTTGACATACCCGAACGATGCCGTATTAGCGACCCTTAACAGAGCAACATCCGACATCACCAAACCATGACTGTCCTCACATAAGGCACTATGATGACCTCAAGTCAAAGAATCAATTCCACTACCGAACGTTAGAGATTAACCACTGACACTCAGATAGTTTTCCATGTGGAATCTCTCAGCGGGTCTCCAATGTTTTGTTTTATAACAAAACATTCACGTGTTCATTCAAATGTCTCCACACTTTAGTTTGTAAGATCAACTACTTACTTCATAAGTAAGAAATGCCACACGTGATGGTCTATCCATAATAACGATATCTGTATTTCGTTATTGCATACGACCACGGACGATTTACGATTCAGTCATATGTAATTTGTATCTCACAATCACAACTCCTTGTGATTAACAAATCATCAAGACTTGAATCTACGGATTCTATTATTTAATTAATTAAAATATTAATTGAATTAAATAATAGATCTTACCATAAATATGCATCAGTTATATATACATTAAAAGTGCTTATGTCCAAAGTTGATTGGACCTAGGGCATAACACTTACAAACTCCCACTTGCACTAGATCCAATCCCTTATGTATCTTATACCATAAGAGCCCATACGACAATCATGTTTATGTTGCGGCAACTCTTTGTCAATGGATCTGTAATTTAATAACTTGTGGGAATTCGTTCCTTCTTTACGTCATTTCATTGTATTATCTTTCCAATGAGATAATACCACCTTGACACATGTTTGGATCAATGATGAGACTTTAGTTCCCTCGTTTGCACGTTGGCTCCACTTTTATCACAATACAGAAGCATGCGATCAACAATGTTAGGAACTACTCCAAGTTCATTAATGAACACTTTGACCCAGACAACAACTTTTGTTGCTTTCTAAAGCAGTGATGTATAAGGCTTCTATTATTGAATCAACGATGATTTTCGATTTGGAACCTTTCCAACATATCGCTTAAAGGTAAACAAATATCCTAATCGAAATATGCTATCATTCTAGTCCGACTAGAAGTTAGCATCAATGTATCCATGAACTCCCAGTTCATTTTCTCCATATAAAATCTTCTTAAAATTTTATCTATATAGATCTGGATGAGTTAAGCAATCCTATAGATCTATCTCTATAGATCAAGCTATTTCTCACATATCTATTATGAAGAAATTATTTAACAACCATAATTTCAACAATTGAAATATAAAAACGTCGTTTCCTGTTAATATGCCTCATACATATAATATTAGGAATACGACATTGCTCCCACTATCTTCTTTTAAACACACAATTCATTTTTGATAAAATCAAACATTTTGACTTTTATATCAAATCGAATATTTCAGCTCCAAAAGGCTTATTTTAATCCATATTGAACTTTTCTTGTAAACTCATTTACAACATATGGGTTCTAATCCATTAGGCGGGTTGACCAAGGTCCAAAACTTGGCAACATTAAGTTCATATCGGATATCATAGCCTTATGTCATGTCAGCGAGTCAACACTTGACTTTGTTTATGCATAATTAGTAGGTTCATCATCCTCGATTAGTAATGCTAGATTAGTAATCATGGATTCTTACCTTCCAGAAGATCGAATGATCCTACGAGATTTACATGCGCATGATTAAGTAGGTTCCCAACATTATCTTCCTCACCAACCCACCCCAACTACCTACCAACTCATGGCCAAACACCAACCCTACATGCAATACCGATGGCGCAACGCGACCACCTATTATCCATAATAATACATGTATACATACAAATAAATGTGCATACACGCTGTTATGAACCAACTAAGATACAAGTATTGCTTTGATATCATTTTGTTGAGAATCTGACCAAATAATTAAAGACGAGAATAATATGAGCAATATGAAAATAATGGATTACACAACAACCAAGATTTAGGTGGAAGAAGATGAGAATATATTATACCAAAAAACTAAAATTGTCTTTACAAAATTTGATTCTCTCAATCTAAATCTAAACAACTATCTCAAATTTATAATTTATACAACAATGATCTAATTGTTATCTTGAGTCTCTAAAGAGCTTACGCCTTATGGAGTATTTATAGAAGTTAAATCTTAGAGTTATAGATGAAGTAGAACACAAAACCGCTTCAAAAACCAAGTAGGAGTGAAATTCATCCCGCAGCGCTACCCCAGCCCTAAGGCCGGCGCCCTAGCGCCAACCTTAATGTTCCCAAACAGTGCTATCAGACGCCGCGGCGTGAGCCCCTGTTTGCCTCCGTCATTGTCTTTTCAAAACACTTCTTCATCAATCCTAAAGTCCTCATTCTAATCAAACTCTCAATTCATACTAAAATTTGATTCCTTATCAAATTGGACTTCTAAACCAAAACCATATAGACTTCATCCATAAATCAAATTTTCAAATCACATGAAATTTGAGTTATAAACATAACAAACTCCACATTTACACAAAATCCATAGCAAAGAACTAAGTCTTCACTCTTCAAGTCATTCTCTAATTCTTCCACCATGTCCCCTTACGGACACCTTATGCCTTTGTCGAGGCACACTGTGCCCCTGTCAGACATACTCAGTAATTGTGAACTAAATTCAAGCCCTACTTACCAGCATAACTACTTCGTGCGCTATCCTTGCTTGAATCATCATGTTCACTTCCAACTCCAGTCGAGTCAATAAATCTACTCGAATCACCACGAGCAATTCCAATTCCACATGAGTTTCCAAACTTGCTAGAATCACCATGAGCAACATAATTAACAAGATCACAAAAAGCTCCACTTGAGCCACTAGAAGATTCCCCAGTATTATTGTTCGAAACACTACGAACAACCTGATCACAGTCAACTTTACCCGAGTTATTACTTATTGAACTATAAGTTGTAGTTGTATACACAGTGACCATCGAATCTTCTAACATATATAACCAGGACTTTCTCTGCCTCCTTATAACAACTCGGGCACCCTTGGTAACTTTCAGAACTCTACTTACACTAGTATACATGTAACATTTTGAATCAAAAGTACTCAAAAAAATTACATTCCTATTTATTCCTAGAACATATCGAACTTGCCCAGGTGTTCTAACCGTCCCATCAAACATCTTGAGTTTGACATTACAAATTCTAATTATTTTACAAGTCTCATTTTTTCTCATCATCACGAAACCCTTTGTAATTGTTTCATGGGAAGAAAACCAATCCTAGTTTGAACACATTTAAAAAGTGCAAGCCGAATAAAGAATCCAATCTTCGTCAGGTTTGGAGTTACCTTATATTATAATCGCCAAAAGTTCTCCATCGCCGTCTTCTTCTGCAAGATTGACATTATCAGAATTATTTGGTTGTTATTTCTGATCTATAGTAGCAAGTCTGTTCTGTCACTCATAGTAATCCATCTTCATGTGCCCCTTGTTGTTGCAATACCAACAGACTTTACCACTGTTGCTATACTTGAATTTGCCCCTTGCATGACCACATGTCTTCCTCTCACGAATAATAAAACCCTTTACTTGGGTCTCAGAACCGACGACCAAATGCTTCATCTTCCCCCTAGAATAAAGTGCATCATATATATCATCAATAGTGAGAGTATTCCGACTATATAAAATTGTATCTCTAAAAGTCACCCACGAAGGCGGCAACGAACATGACAATATCAGCATTAAATCCTCTTCATCATATTTGACCTCCATGGTCTCAAATCAGCAACGATTTCCTTGAACACCGATAGATGATCTTCAAAAGATCCACCTTCTGTCAAACGATGAGAATACAAAAGCTGCTTTGAGCATAACTTATTTGTCAAGCTCTTTGTCATACAAAACTGTTCTAATTTTAACTACAACCCAACGACACTTTCCTCATTTACCACGTTCTAAAGAATTTGATTAGAAAGATGAAGATATAACTGTGATAGAATTTTTCGATCATTTCGTTGTTTCTCCTCCACAATCAATGTTGCAGGCTTTCTATATATCCCCAACAAAGTATCATCAAGATCCAATTGAGTAAGAACCACTCACATCTTGATCTGCCACAAAGAAAATCTACTATTGCGATCCAAAAATAGAATCTCAAATTTCATAGTTGACATCCCTAAACTAATCAACCTTGTTCAAACCTCGCTTTAATAACTAATTTGGACCTCCCAGGAACTGCCAAAAAACCTTTAGCTCTGATA
The DNA here is from genome assembly GCA_019097785.1 of Fraxinus excelsior. NCBI lineage: Eukaryota > Viridiplantae > Streptophyta > Magnoliopsida > Lamiales > Oleaceae > Fraxinus > Fraxinus excelsior. Next base: position 17,024,554 of record CM032638.1, read on the forward strand.
CCACTTGTTATGAACCAACTAAGATAACAGAATCGCTCTGATACCACTTTGTTGAGAATCCGACCAAAAAGTTAAAGGCGAGAATAATATGAGCAATATGAAAAATAATGAATCACACAACAACCACAATTTATGTGGAGAAGATGATAATTTATTATACCAAAAAACTAAAATTGTCTTAACAAGAATTGATTCTCTCAATCTAAATATAACCAATTCTCTCAAGTTTCTAATGTATACAACAATGATCTAATTGTTATCTTGAATATCTAAATAGCCAACACCTTGTAGAGTATTTATGAGAGTCAAATCTTGAAGTTATGAATGAAATAGAACATAAAACCGCGTCGAAAACCAAGTTGGAGTGAAATTCCTTCCACAAAGGAGGTCAGCGCCTTGATGTTCCCACCACTATGCCCAGCCCATGTTTGTCTCTATCCTTGTCCTTTCAAAACACTTATTCATCAATCCCAAAGTTTTTATCCTAATCAAACTCTCAATCCATGTTAAAATTTGATCATTTATCAAATCAGGCTTCTAAAACAAATTTATCTAGAATTTCGCCATGAATCAAACTTGCAAATCACGTGTAATTTGAGTCGCAAACATAACATACACATATTTATAGAAGTGAGATCGAAATTTTCCACCTTTTTGTGCTATTTGTTTTTCTTCAAAATAGGGTGATAACGAGAAAAGATGATTTTTGTTGTAAATTGTAATGTTGAAGGTGGAATATTTCTATAATCACGTAGCACTCAAAAAACAGAAGAGATGCCAAATATTTATAAGCGATTTATGGACTTTAAATGCCTCGGATTTGCTCGGATTCACACATAAACAGTTGAGTTCAATCACTTCATATTTGATAAATACATTTTACGCACTTATTCAGGTTTCGATTCTTATTTATCTATCATTAATTGACCGAATATTTACTTAATTTATGTTATGTTATGATTGATTTAGGTAAAATCTGGATTAGATAAGTTTAGATTAAATTGAATCGAAGCAGTACAAAATTGAGGAATTGGAGACCGAAATAATCAAACCTAGAAGTTGAGAACCTATCATGCAAATAAAGAGAATGCATATAAAGACTAAAGAGGACCTACAATGCACAAGAAATTAATACGGAGGACTAAAGTGCACGAAATTAAAAGAAAAATCTAGCTTTTGATGGTTTCCTAATTACGTGCAAATTCCACATTTGAGATGCTTTAGGAATCCTTTTTAGACTTATTATAGATTTATGTATATTGTTTTAATCATTTTTTAATAGTACACACAATTTTAGATAGAAAACATATAGAACATCGAGGTTAAAGGGCAAAAAGTTAGGGTTTAAAGATTTTTGGGATTGAAGAATGTTCCTGAAGCAATATTCAATTCTTTCCTTCATCAAAATTTTAAAACCCGGTTATGAACTCCATTCATTTTTATTATTTTTCTTTCATTATTATGAGTTGCTAGATTATTAGTCAGGGCAAAAAACTTAATTTATGTGTGAACCTTAATTTATTTTTCAAGATTTTAGTAGTTTAAATTTATATGTGTTGATTTTATCTATGATATTTAATTCTTAAAATTACTTGGCTAATAATTTGATGATTTGTGAATTTATAACAAATCGAAAGGTAAATTATAGATTTAGACAACATAATAAAATGTACATTTTATGGTTATTGCGGTCCTTATATTGGTTCGTAAATATTTAATTAAGGTTTATATGGATTCAGATAAAGATATGAAAATTGAATTAGTTAAATGGATCAATTTGAATTCGAGATGAGGAAATTGAACAGTTTAGAAAAATTGATCAATCTCCACAATAGTTATAAATCTTGATTAATGAATTACAGGGGATCTATAGATGAAATTGTAAGTCAAGACATTCACATTCATACTTTAAAGTTTGAATTTGATTATTTGATAATTTTTTGTTTAATTGGAATAAATTAGATAACTGATCACAAACAATATTCTACATTTTTCATTATTTTGGAGTTGGAAATAATAAATTAGGAATTAAATAATAGTTCTCGTGGGAATAATTATTCAGATTCATTTGTCCACTATATTACTTGTTACGATCCGTACACTTGTAGGATATAAAATCGACAACAATATTCATTCACACAGTCAGCTTTTCAGTTTAATACTTTTTGTGGCATTTGAATTAAGAGTTGATAAAGATTTCGAATACTGAAGAAATTGGGTCATTGCGTTAAAGTATACTGTGTGAATTGGTTTTTTATTACGAAGACGAAGGCCCATAGAATATGCCAAGATGTTGGTTCGTTGTTTGCTTTGGTTAATCGAATGACTACTAAAAATGGGCGGTTCTCGAAATCACTTGTGGTGGCGACTTTGGCTACTGAAGCTAGGGTGGCAAAGGAGGTCATGGAACAGCAAGAAGAAACTAATGGTGGGGGTGGTGGTGTTGCTACAAAGCCCAAGAAAGACAAGGCTTCTCCTTCTTGCCTTTGAAGAGGGACAAAGTTTTTTTTGTAAAGATTTTTTTTTTTCTTTTTTGATTATGTTTTTTGGGAGATTATATATGGGGTTTGCTTGATTTTTTCCTAGTTCATGTTTCTGCTAAAAAATTTATTGTTAAGGCTCATAACTTGTGTATTTCTACTTATTTATTGGATTATACTAGACGTATATAATGAGTGTCATTATATTATTGGTGTCATTATGTAAAATGCTATGTACAAATAACATTTTCTTTATTTATATATATGAACAAGTCTTGCTAACATTTTTTTTTTCCCTCGTGGCTTGTTCATAAGGTAGTGATGGTGCCACCGCCGATATAATTCCATTTGTAGAGGTCAATTAAATGTCGAGATATGAGACTTGCTTTATTGATCTTATAATTTAGCTCATATTTGAGGCCATTTGTTAGAAAAGATGTGTTTTCTAATAGTGGTTTTTTTGAAAAAAAAAAAAAAAATGTGGTTAAAGGTATGGAAAAATTTGTAGTTTACGTGTAAAAAATCTTAATGGAAGAATGTTTGATTGAAAATAAATTTTGAGAACATTTCACGTAAGAATCATCTCCAATTAATTATACATGTAGAATTACACAATTTTTGGTGTTGAATCTCAGTAAAGACCCAAATAATCCGAGCTGGTCCGAGGTAGTTGTCCAATTGTATTCAATTTAACAAATCAAGTTGACGAGATTCCCCCTTTTTACATTTTTAATATTTTTTAATGAAATAGAATTATTTCCTACTACAAGAAAAGAGACAGTTCTTGAAGGTACTGTTTCTATGGAGTCGTGCCACTACAATAGCTGATTGCAAGTATATCTTTTCCGTCTTCCTGCTCCTACTAATACACACACACACACAAAGAAAATAGCTCATTATATTTATATGTATGTTTTTGTTTGATTCTTTACTATCCCTTGTAATTCATTTGACTTTTTTTGTACTTTAGAATTAGTATCCAATTAATCCAAGCATTAAGAATAGAAGGAAAAACAATTCACAAAATTAATTGAAGATTTAAAACTTTTTGATTAAAATTAAGGTTCAAAACTGAGTTAAAATCGTTCGTCCTAACTAAATACTTAATTACACATCATGAGAGAATAATGAAACAAGAAGGAATCAAAATATATCACCAGGTATTAAGGAAAAATGAGAAAAATATGAAGATCTTGCACTAAGAATTCGTCTCTTTTTGTGAAATCCTTGAAACCCTAATTTCTTGATTGATTTATTGATTTTTCCCTCATTTTGACTTGAATAATATATGTACAATGAATCCCCCAAGCCTTGGCTTGAATGTATGTTTCTAATGAAATCCTACAATCCTTATTTAATTGTTGGACTATGTTGAGTATTTACAGAACAAGATTAGGCAAAATTCTTGGTCAAAGTGAATTCCATCAAAGAAAGGAAAAAGGGAAACAAATCCCTTTTCCAATTAAACTACTTTTCTCGTGTGATTTTAGTCTTCATCTTCTAATATTGCAATTATGTCCTCTTTATTCTAAAATCATAAAAGCTTACCCGAGATAAGTTTTGGAGTCTGCAATTTATTCCTCAAAATTCTCAAATGTCAAATTTAACTCTCAAAACTTATGAATTTTTACCGAATGCTCCATTAATACTTTCAATTGATTTATTGCAATTCAGTTAATCTTCATTTGCTTCAAATCAACTCCAATTAAACTTCAAATAACATATTTTCACATAAATTGTATCCAAATTGTGGTTTTCTCAAAATTAACATACAAATTAAGTAGATAATTGCTCAATTTATATATTAATAACTAAAAATAGAAGCCGAGATAAGCACATAAAAATGCACTTATCAGTGAGCTTTTATCATCAAGAGTGCACATTATGGAGTGGCTAGTGCCGTGGAACTCCGTCCAGGATGTGTATTTGTCGATGTGGGTTATGTGGTCACTTTCTCCTTTATATTCGATGAGTTGCGACATTTTTTATTTCTTTGGTCATGGCTTTGATGGTATATCATCACTGAATCAGATTTCGATTAGTGAAGTACTCCTCAATCATACCTTTTTGCTTGGCTTCTAAGTAGGTCATACACTTTTTTTTAACTGAGATCTAGCTCTTATTGATCCCTTTTTCTGAAGCAAGCTTATTGAAAAACGCAAGTTCGACCATAACAATACCTAGAGGGGGGTGAATAGGTATTTTAGGCGGAATTAAAAACAATTACGAATTAAATAGCAATAAGTCACTTTAATTCTTATTTAGATGGTTAATCATGCAAGTCAAATTATCATATATTGAATTACCGCAGTTTGCATATCATAAACAATAATAATAAAGCAGTAAATAATACAAGAATTGTTCACGAACTAGACGATCCAATATAAATGATTCTGTACTTACAGTCTACCAAACTAGACGACGCACGAACTATCTGATTTCCTGACTGCAATTTTGAATGTTTTCCTGAATTCTGTGCTCCCTTCACAAATTCTAGCTGCAATAACCAACGCTCTCCTGAAACTCCGCTATTCTGCAATAGTCCCTAGCTTGGTAGAATCATCTATCTCATGTGGATCATGAAAAACAACCCGTTCACAGACTGGAACTCCAGTCGCCTTCATTGATCTTCAGTATATCTGACAGATATATATGAAGTTTGGTTTTTGATATTTGGATATTGAATTTGATATTTTTCTGACCAAAACACTTACACAAGATGAAGGTTGAATGATGGAATGAATAGATCTCTCAATGAAGAAGCTCTCTCAATTAACAACCTTAAGAAAACCGTTATGTACGTGTTCTAGTATATATATATAGGTCAAAAAAACAATGGGCCAAGAAAAAAGCCTTTAAAACGCTAAATAAAAATTTTTCGTATAAAGTTGTCGCTCGAGCGAAGGGCCACGACAGTCGAGCGACAATGTATCGCTCAAGTGAAAGATGAGCGATGGTCTAACGACGACGTTTCTGTTTTTGTAACTCGAGGCAACCCTTGGCGACAGTTCAGCGAAAATTCGCGCCGTTTTCCTCCTTGTTCCAAACTCGAAACCTTAGACTTATTTAACTAACTTTTAAGCAAATTGCACATTACTCCTTGAACTATTACACTCTATCAAATTAAGTCATTTTGTTCACAAAATTTGCCAATTACAAAATCAACTAAAACCTAACAAACTCTCCATTGGCATTCTCTGACAAAACACTAATCTATGTCAAGACAGTAATAAAATAAAAGTTACAAACTCAAAACAATGAAACAACCTAAACTACAGACTGTCTTGAATGAACTCTGCAGTACCTATTTCTTGAAATAGACAACTCAAATACCAGTGTAAAATGTGTTGAAAACATGATCAAAGATAATCATAGTTCAAACAATTCAATTGTAGGTGTCATTTAAGCAATCGTAAGCAATTGTTACTCATATAGCATATTATTCAGTTTTAAATTATAAGCTAAACCAAGACACAGTATCAATGCAACCCAATATACCAAAATGAAATATTGACACTGTAAAAACATCAAAAACTTAATTTGGCGAAACTGAATTCAAACAAATATGCATGTGCTCCCCCTTACTGCAAACTCTCAATGTGTTTAAGCAGTATGTAAATATATCTATGTCTCACGCTAACAACCCCTCAAGACATAAGACGTAAGTTGAAAAAGTCAATGCATTGTATATCAAGTCAAATGTCAAAATGTATCTATGTCTCACCCCAACGACCCCTCAAGACATTATATATAATCATAAAGTGCAAATGAAGATATGATATCAAATCATTTTTACAATTCAAAATTTTTCTCCCCCTCTTTTGTCACAAAATGACAAGGGACAAAGTAGAGACACACAACATTTCAATAATGTAAGTATAATCAATCACAAGTAGTTGCAAATAAACTTTCTCACAATGCCAACTTAAAGCACACATGGAGTAAATGATATAAGTGACTAAGTGTCATTAATCATTTGGTAGTAGGATTCCAAATCTTAAATTTATGAGAAATGACATGATAAACACTACTGCTAATAAGTATATCTTCTACTTATGAAAAGCAAACCGTATAGCACATTAGAACCTACGTATGAAAGCTTATTTCTAATGAAAAATTTCTTCCCCCCCTCCCGACTTACAGCACAGACATTTTTTTTGTTTTTATCACAACTTTCAAAAGGAAGGCTCACATATATTTATTCATCTTAAGTGAAAGCTCATTTCCATTAGCGACTAACATGTCCCCTGTAACGAGTTTTAGGCCGGTTAACCCAAGTCAGATGACCATATGCACCAGGTTATGAGAAACCTCGCAGACTTAATTACTCAAGTTACGTAGACTCCGAAAAGAAGCATTAAGATATTGAGTCCCTTATAATACTTTTTTTTTCAGACAGATATTAATTCATGCAGGGATCATTTTGAGTTTAGGTTTAATAAAAATGGTCAATTCATGTTCAAAGTCACTCTACTAACATGTGACAGTCATCCCAAATCTCACACACGCGGTAGAGTCTCACTATCAAGATCATAGTGTGTGCAGTGCATATGGTAAATGAAGAGACTTATATTAAATACTCCATAAACATTCTAAATTAGCAATGGAAATTATATTATAGCTCATCAAATAAACTCGCTCTTGATTAGAACCAACAAAATCAAGTGTATTGTAAATTATGCTGTAAAACTAATTTCCAAATCAAACTCTCTTTGTTCTCAAAAGTTTTGATGCACTTGTTTTTTAAGCAAAACTTGAAACTAAAACAATAAAAGAAAATGATTTTGTTTGTTTTTCGAATAAAAATATGAATGCACCAAGCATACAAAACATAAAATAAAATGCATGAGAACAAGTAAAGAAATGATGCATGCATAACAAAATGTCATACAATAGTAGAATACGAGCATGTATAAAAAATATTTAATCAATGAAGTACACAAACACCAATAACTATTCGAAGAGATTCAAAACGAAGACCATCCAAAAGTTTAGCAAACAATCAGCTAATTGGTTCTCAGTAGAAATATGTTCAAGATTTACAATTTGAGTTTCCACAAGCTCTCGAATAAAATGATATTTAATTTCAATATGTTTAGTTCGAGAGTGTTGAACAGAATTTTTAAAAATATTAATAGCGCTGGTGTTATCACATAACACAATTATAGTATCTTGTTCAATCACATAATCACTCAACATCTGCTTCATTCAAAGCAGTTGAGTGCAACAACTTCCGTCGCTATGTACTCGGCCTCGGCTGTAGACAATGAGATATAATTTTATTTCTTACTTATCCAAGCAACGAGATTAGCACCAATATAAAAAATCATATAGAAGTACTCTTTTTATCATCGACATTACCAGCTTAATCAGCATCGGAATAACCAGCAAGATCAAGATTAGAGTCCCTATAGTACAGGATCCCATAATCAACACTACCATTGACATATCTAATAATACGTCGCACAACGCTCAAGTGTGATTGGATCGGCCTAAAAGATCGCACATGCCCCTACACCAAATGCTATATAAGGTCTACTAGCAGTTAGGTAAAGTAGACTACCTGTCATACTCCTATACAGTGTTTGATCAACACTCTTGCTTGTATGATCTAAACCTAACTTGATACTGGTGCTCATAGGGGTTCTAGTGTGTTTCTTGCTGTCTAATCCAAACCGTTTGACAAGATTCTTGGCATATTTCAATTGAGTTATGGATAATCCTTTATCACTCTGCTTGACTTGAAGTCCAAGAAAGTACGTTAACTCACCAATCATACTCATTTCAAATTCTTGTTACATATACTCAGCGAACTCATGAGCAAGTAAATCAATGGGAGAACCAAAGACGATATCATCCATATAGATCTGAGCTATGGTGATGGTATCCTCAATCCGTCTTATAAACAAGGTTCTGTCTGCACCACCTCTCGCAAAACCATGTTCCATGAGGTATGCAGTAAGCCGATCATACTAAGCTTTAGGAGCTTGTTTCAGCCCATACAAGGTTTTATTCAACCTATACACATAGTGAGGATATTTTGGATCAACAAACCCTTTAGGTTGTTCCACGTAGGCTTCTTCCTGAAGAATACCATTCAGGAAAGCACTCTTGACATTCATTTGGTATAGTTTGAAACCCAAGGTATAGGCAATCGTAAGGATAATTCTAATAGATTCAAGCCTAGCTATCGGGACAAAAATTTCATCAAAATCAACACCTTCAACCTGAGTGCATCCCTGAGGCCTGAGCAACCAATCTAGCCTTATTTCTCGTAATGGTACCTTAATCATCCGTCTTGTTCTTGAATATCCACTTAGTACCAATCGCATTGCAATCATCAGGCATAGGCACTAAGTCCCAAACTTTGTTTCTAACAAACTAATTTAACTCATCATGCATAGAATTAACCCAACATTCATCCCTGAGGACTTCATCAACCTTATTCGGTTCAATCTGAGACACATAGCTCGCATATGATAGATTGTTCAAAACCCTCTTACGGAGTCTCATTCCTTCTTTTATATCTCCAATCACATTATCCTTAAGGTGATTTAATTTGATTATGGACGAAGGTTTTTCGGGTGGTTTATCTTCATTATCAGAGGTAGAATCCTTAGTTGAAACAAACATCTCATTTGATGTTTGTGGGAGATCCGGAATTGAACCTTCCTTAAGTTCAGTTACCTTGACTGGATCAACTGTTCTAGCTCAACACACTCTCCGTCAATCTCCCCCTCACTACAAGCAACCACCACATTGATAGATTATATCACAACGCGTGTGCGGTTATTGTACACCCGATAAGCTCGACTACTCTTGGAATATCCTAAGAATATACCTTCATCACTCTTGGAATTAAACTTTCCCAAGTTCTCTCTATCTCTCAGAATGTAGCACTTGCTGCCAAATACGCGAAAATACTTAACAGTATGTCGTTTACCCTTCCAGATCTCATACGGAGTCATGTCAGTTTTGGTCTAAGATGATAAACTCTATTGACATGTGACATGCAGTATTTATGGCTCCACCCCAGAAACGCATAGCCAAATTTTTACCTTGAAGCATAGCTCTTGCCATTTTTTGAAGCACGCGATTTTTTCTCTCAACTACCCCATTCTGTTGTGGAGCGATCGGTGAGGAGAACTCATGTTGGATTTCCTCCTCCAGAAGTTCTCAAGATTAGAGTTTTCGAACTCCTTACCATGATCACTATGAATTCTAGACACAGAATAACCTTTCTCGTTTCTAAGTTTCTTACACAATGAGATGACAAGACCGAACACTTCAGTTTTATCTTTCAACAATTCAATCCAAGTAAACCGAGAAAATTTATCTACCACAACCAAGATATATCTTTTACCACCAAGATATTCTATCCTCGATGGTCCCATCAGATCCATATGGAGTAATTCAGATGCTTGCTTGTCAAGATCTTAGAAGTTGGTTTGTAGGGTACCCTAAGCTGTTTATCTTGTTGACATGAACCACAAACAGTGGTATCAGAATTATCCAACTTAGGTAGGCCATTGACAATCTTTTTCTTTACAAGTTTAGACAGACTGTTATGGTCTATGTGACCCAGTCGTTGATGTCACAACTCAGTTACGTTGATCTTAGCACTATTACACTTGTAATTAGAATTAGGTAAGACTCTGTAACAATTTTCAGACGTTCTCACACCTTCAAGAATAATGTTACTAGTCGAGTCATCTATAGAATACCTTTTTTGGACAAATGTAACCTCAAGATCTGCATCACAAATTTGACTGATGCTAAACAAATTGGACTTAAAACCTTTCACATAAAGCACATTTGAGATGGCAGGTAGTCCAGTAATATTCACAACTCCTTTTTCAAGTATCGGTGCAGTAGCTCCATCACCAAACGTAACAACATCACCATTCCACTCATTAAGAGAAGAAAACAGAGATTTATCACCACATATGTATCTTGAACATGCACTGTCGAGATACCACATGAAAATATTTTTCACTTTGAGAGCAACGTGAGCAACACGAAAATTCAAAAATCTCCAGATCGTTCACTCTCACCCTCAGACGTCTCATCATGAGAACTAGAATCTGAATCTTCATCACTCATGGTCATGGCTAAAGCCTTACGCCTTTCTTTATTCGAGCTCCTATTCAGATTAGGACATACATTTCTATAGTGACCGTAACCCTTGCACTCATGGCATTGGACATATTGAGTTTTACTAACGGGAGTTCTAGAGGTATTCTTCTCACGTCTATCTCTCGAGAGTTTATTAAGGACTTCACTATTCAGTGTTCGATGCTTTCTCTTATTCCTCATCACATTCTGGAATTTTTTAACAAAATATGCAATTTCATCATCCATAAGTGTCTTAGTGTCAGTGGACTCGCTCTCAACTTCTCTAACAGTGTTCATGGCGACGAATTTTTGTTTCTTAGGCTATGCTAAGGTCAATTCATAATTTTGGAGGGATTCTACGAGTTCTTCCACTTTAATGCTGTCTAGATTTTTACTTTCTTCAATTGCAATTACCTTAGATCTAAACCTTTTAAGTAGGGATCTAAAAACCTTAAGAACAATTTTCGACTCAGGGATCCTTTCGCCTAAATTAAAACTAGAATTCACAATATCGTTCAACTTAGCATAGAACTCATCAAATCTATCATCATCATTCATCCTAAATTCTTCAAATCTAGACTTCAACTTTTGCAATTTGGAGTTTTTTACAATTTTAGTACCCTCATGGATTCTCTCCAAAATGTCCATAACTTCCTTAGCTGTCTCACACATAGACAATTTTCTAAATTCCTCAGGAGATACATTTATAAACAAGACATGCAAACCTTTACTATTCCAATTACATTCATCCAAGTTTGTTTTGGTCCACAAAAAAATATAAATGGGCATAATTACACCATCAACAGTTGTTGTAGGCGGAGTCCACCCATTTTGCACACAAATACAAATATGTTCATCCAAGTCTTAAGAAAAGCTCTCATTCGAACTTTTCAGTATGCATAATTACTGTCATCAAAATATGACAGTACAGACAAAGAACTACTCATCTAGACAAAATCAAACAAGGGTCAGGAATTGAAATTAAGCTCTGATACCAATTGAAAAACGCAAGTTCGACCATAACAATACCTAGATTGAGGTGAATAGGTATTTTATGTTGAATTAAATAGCAACAAGTCACTTTTAATTCTTATTTAGGTGGTTATCATGCAAGTTAAATTATCCTATATTGAATTACCACGGTTTGCATATCATAAAAATAAATAATAAAGCAGTAAAGAACACATGAATTGTTCACGGAGAAACCCAACTGAAAAAAAACTCAGGGCACATTGTCAGTCAATCCATTATAAACGATTTTGTACTTACAGTCTACCAGACTAGACGATGACACGAACTATCTGATCTCCTGATTGTAATTCTGACTGTTTTCCTGAATTCTGTACTCCCCTTCACCAATTCTAGCTGCAATAACCAACGCTCTCCTGGAACTCCGCTATCCTGCAGCAGTCCCTAGTTTGGCAGAATCGTCTATCTCATGTGGATCAGGAAGAACAACCCGTTCTTCACAGATTGGAACTCTAGTCGCCTTCCTTGATCTTTAGTACCTCTGACAGACATGTAGGAAGTTTGGTTTTTAGTATTTGGATATTAAATTTGATGTTTTTTCTGAACAAAACACTTACACAAGATGAATGTTGATGAATAGATCTCTCAATGAAGAAGTTATCTCAATTAACAACTTTAAGAAAATCGTTCTGTACGTGTTCTGATATATATATAGATAAGTCAAAAAAACAATGGGCCAAGAAAAAAACATTTAAAATGCGAAATAAAAAATTTTTCGTATAAAGTTATCGCTCGAGCGAAGGGCTAGTGATAGTCGAGCGATAGGGTATCGCTCGAGCAAAAGAGGGGCGACGATCTAACGACGATGTTTCTGTTTTTGTAGCTCGAAGCAACCCTTGGCGACAGTTCAGCGAAAATCTACGCTTCTTTACTCCTTATTCCAAACTAGAAATCCTAGACTTATTTCATTAACTTTTAAGCAAATTGTACATTACTCCTTGAACTATTACACTCTATCAAACTAAGTCATTTTGTTCACAGAATTTGCCAATTACAAAATCAACTAAAACCTAACACTTATGTTGCACATGGTCTAGCTAACCTTTTTTCTAGGGGATTAGTCATGCAATCGAAATTGGTCAAACAAGTTTCTTGTCCATCTAAGATCTTGAGCTCCTTGTTTGGGGGAGTCGGTAGGGTGGGGTGGGGGAGGGGAGGTTATTTTACCTAGTTTTCGTTATTTTCCGGGAGGATTCTTTTTTGGGAAACTGCAAGTTCCTTTGGTCGGGTGGTTGGACACCTTTATCTCAGTACAAGTTTCACCTCAGTTTCTACAATACATATGGTGGTCAATTGATTTAGCTCGATGCTTTGAGTGCACGGATCAGGTGTTCTATGATCTCACATACGACGATCAGCTGGGGGATTTTTGTCTCCATGGAATCACTTCTTGCCTCGAACCTTTGGTGATTACTCAGGATGCTTATATTTTCGAAAGTTAGTTATGGAATGGCTTCTCGATCCTAAATTTGGCTTATTTTTTTTCGAATAGAGGATCTCAAGAATAAGAATCCTCGTGGGACTTGTTTCTGTTTGGAAATATAGGCTAGTTTAATCAATCAAGCCTTTCCACTAGTGTCAAACTATTAATGTCAAAAATGAAACGGCACTCTTTAATCAAATTTTATGAATTCGAACAAAATGAAAGTGTTGCAACTGTACATATAAAATATCATTTCAGAATTTCCCATTTTTCATCCATCCCTCTTCCCTTTACGAAGGCTGGTTGACTCAACTAGTGTTCTAATTTAGGATCTCGTGTTATCGTTCGTATGGTAGGATTTGATTGGTTAATGAGGTCAACTGCAAGGCGTCATAAATGATACTTAGGCCTTAGGCTTTTCCCCCAAGTCGTTCGTTGGTCACCCTCTTGATTGGTTGGCGTGAAAGATACTGTGTCAAAGAACATTTCTTTTGTTATGTCATAATGATATTTTTTTTTTTATGACGTCTCATGTAATCTGACTCCAAACTCCATTAATTGGGTATTGGCCCAAGGCGTCGAATCGACCTATCTAGCGGCCGAAACTCATCTGATGTGAGATTTTAGATTGACAACAAAGATCTATTTGATCAAATTTTCGAAGGTAAAGAACATTAATTTCATAGAAATTTATAATTGGAGTCTCTAGTCCATTAGAAATGTAGCAAATAGGTTGCAGTCTTGTATCTTTTCACTTTGTAGTACTTGAGTTCCAATCGACAAATTTACCCCCACCTTTCATTAATAATTAACTTTCTTAGAAAAAACATAATTTTACCCCATCGTTAATTAGAAAAATGAAAAGAAAACAAAGAAATAATAAGAGAAAAAAAAAATGGACCTGAGAGTTGGGGGGCGATTATTAGAGGCCAGGCGAGTTTTTTTCCTTATGTTTTTATTTATTCATATTATTTACATATTTCTTTATTAAACATGAGGGTAAAGTTTTTATTTAAAAAATTGTGTTAGTTAAAAGACGAGTAAAATCGTCTACTAAGAACATGAATGTACAAATATAAAACCATAGGGACTGAGGTTGTAAAATTATTAGGTTGAAGACCTACTTGCTACATCTACACTAGCTTGAGGATCCATCTATAATTCTCCCTTAATTTCAACATCTAAAAAGTTGGAGGGGGGGCATATTTTGACTTTACAAAGAGTGCCTGCCCACAAAGGAGTGCCCGAAAGAATATTTCTCATATCGCACGTGAAAATGGTGGACCACTCGTTGATACGTGTTCGTATTGACGAAAAACGTGGCTACAATTTAGAAAAAGATTTTATAAATAAAAATTGATTATTGTAATAACATAAGGGTTGTTTGCTTGACAAAGGTGGAAGTACTTTCCAATTTCATGTAAGTTGAAAAATAAAAATTTAAATACTCAATATGAATGTATTTTTTCATGAAATTGACAAAAAACAAGCTTAAAGTGATTATACCTTGAAATTCGAATTCCATTTAGGGTCCGTTTGATAGAAAGATGGAAAATGGGTGGAAAAAAAATATTTTACATGGAAAAGATTTTCCTAAAAATTGTTTTGTTGGGAATTATAATTAATTGTGTTTGATTGGTATAATTTTCCATGAAAAATATTGAAAGTTTGGTATCTGTTTAATTTCATTTTTATGAAAATTGTCCATTAAAGTGATAATGTTTTCTACCATTGGATCTAGTATTTGTTTCAATTGCCAAAAAAAATAAAAAAAACAAAATTGAAAAAAAAAAATCATATTGAATATCATTCGTTTGACTTTGTTTTACATGGAAATTATCAATAAAAGTGAATTTTTTTTTTTTACCATTGTGTCTAGAATTTTTTCCAATTGCAAAAAAAAAAAAAAAATTGAAAAGTTGGAAAATATTTTCTCACCAAAACATCAAGAATTTTTTTTCCTCAAAAATGTGGAAAGCTTAAAAAGTTGGAAAATATGTTCCCGAAAAAATTTCGTCAATCAAACACTACAAAAGTTGGAAAAAGGAAAAGATTTTCTTACTTCCCTAGAATACTTTGCCAATCAAACGGGGCCTTAATTCCACTTTCGTATCAAAAAGTCAAAAGTAAAAAAATTGAATTTTTCGAATGTGACAATTTTCATAGAATTTATACTAATCAAACGGATCCTAAGTGTTTTTTTTTTTTGGCATAATTGTGGGCCACCTTTTTGATGACGTGGCAAAATCTCATTACACGGGATATTTTCCGTACGCGGTTGTCAAGTTTCTGTTTGGTTGACAGATGGTAAAGCCACTAATAATTTCAAGTTCGTTCACCAACTCACTCTAATTTTTCGGATTATTATCTCACTGTTTTATAATATTTAATTTAAAGAGTTGAATACACGTTTTTCCTCTTGTTATTACTACGCACAGTCGTTTTCTTTAATTTCTCGTGATAAATATGTATTTTAAATTTAACTTCATTACGCATTTATAATTTTACCATAAAATTTATTTTCAATAATATTAAAGGTATGTTTGAGCCCCATTCTTTTGCAAACAAAGCATTTTACAATAGTTTAGGAGTTGTTCTCTTTGTGTTTCAGTTTTGTATTTTGACTGTCCATTTTGAGATTGTTGAAAATGCTCTTTTTTTTGGCATTTTGAAAAATTGTTTTGAAAACTCATAAAACACGTTTTGAATTGAAAATTTTGACTTGATTATAACTGAAAACACTAAAAAAGACAAATTTGTTATTTTTCGTTTCTTTATAAATTTTTAACTTATTTTCAAAAACTCGTTTTCGAAAATAGAAAAGAGAACGCGGTTTTACTGTTTTGAAAACTCAAAAACAGAAAACGGCTTGAAAATGGTAACGAGAACAGACCTTAGAGAATGTGTGATTAAAAAATAAGGAAAAAATTATGATTTTGCGTGTAATATTATTTTATTAAAAAATATGTGATTGTAATGTGGTCAAATCACTGTTCAACAATGCATTTTGACGAAAAAAAAAAAAAAAAGAGCTCAAACAAGGCTTAAAATGAAACTTTCATTTTTCTTCAATACAAATCCCAATTTGATATTCAAAAATGTTCCGACTTTCTTAAAATTCTTTCGACAACATTACAATAAGAGTTGCATAAATGATTTACCCTATGAGAGATTTTTTATTATTCTTTTCTTTTTTGAAAGAGACATGCAATTAATACTGATATTGGAAAAATAAAACATATCATGATATTGACACGATGACTGTTGGAGCACTAAATTGAAGTACAAAGGGAGTAGGTTCCACGAAAGTAGGTGGCCAAATACTCGAGCAGCAAAATCCAAATTTTTGTTTGCCTTAGTTAAAAAAAAAAAATTGAAAAAATTCAAGTTAAAGTCGAGAATTAACTTTTGACAAAATATTAATGGAATTTAAAGTTTTTACCAACTTTCAATCACGCACTTTATTAATTTTTATCAAAATCTGTTCAAAAGATGATTTTCGGAAAATCAAACATTGGCTAAATTATTTAGTTTTAAAATTGAAAAATAATAAAAATGAATGGTCCTGCCATAGTGTCTGAATGTCCAAAAAAAAAAAAAAAAACCAATTCATTTATTTATTGAACAATGTGACAATGACGCCACTATTACAATATGATCAACTGCCACATTAAACGGGTTTTAAGCGTCGTTAGTGATAGATAATATGTTATTGTGAATACATATTTTTTTTTAATCTTAAGAATAGTGGTCCATATGCTTTGAACACGTTAACAACAAATTGGGGAATAAGCCAATTTAATAATAATAAAAAATATATATATTGTCCACCTACTTGATGATGAGCGTTCACAACAGATGAATTGGATGTGAAAATTGATTATTTTTTAAATAGTTCAATGACACAAAACCACAATGCAATGTGGCATTGTGTCAAGGATGTAGGCAAATAATTCTAGTAATGTAGCATGTTGATAAATTTGTTAGAAATTTTGTACTAAAATTATTAGACAGTGTTGGAATTTGGGTGTAACCCGAATTTATTGTTTGAAGTAATTTAAGAATTTTAATTGAAGTACACCTCATGAAGAATTCAAGTTTTGAATACTATTGAAGTCATATGTTAAGTTAAAAGAATTAAGCTATCTGTACATTAAGTTTGACACCCTTGTTGACAGATGAGTGACGTGACAAGATTGTGATGATTGGATTAAATGTGTGAGATGTGAAAGATGGTTTGAGATTGTGCCAAGTGTAAATTCGGTAAGTCATGATGTAAACCAGATGTACATATAGCAAGATTGAAGTTAAAATTCTATTTTGAAAGTCCATTAGGAGTTGTAATTTGTTTTGGACTTCATCAAAAACTCTACTACGAGGGTTTGAACATCTCTACATGTTCCCTATAAATATTAGGATCTTATGTAAAATTTTGTAGTGTAAAAAAATAGAGTACTAAAATTATAGGATCCATTATAATTTTTCTCTATTCTCCATTATTCTTGAATCAATAAAATCTTTTAATTCATCTGTCATATTTTTTTTCTTTATTCTTCTTTATTTGATCATATACTTTATTATTATTTGCTATATAACTTTAATATCTCAATTTGGTGATCGACAACAAGTGGTATCAATCTTATTGGACATGACAAAAGTTAAAAGTTAGGAATCAAAATATTCATCTTTTAAAAATTGGAGGAAGTGGAAACGATTTTTTTCTCGAAACAGAAAGAACCTGGGACACCCTACCCCACCTCACCTGCATAGTGTACCTGCAAGTACACGATCTTCTTGGAGCGGCTAATTCGCATATGAGACAGTAGTTCCGTGAAGAAACTGTTACCGTACTGTGAACAATTTTCTTTAGCTTTTTCAATACACCAGCGAGTGCGTGTATGAGATAAAAAGGGTAGTTGGCGACATTAGAATTTGTTCCAATTTTACTCCAACTCTCCAACCCCCACCCTCTCCACTTCATTTCTACGTGAACCAATCTATTTTAATCGGGTTTCCCCAGTGAGTACCCTTTTCAATTTACTTGATCGTCGATTTTGGGTTTTGTGTATTTGTTTGCATGTGTTGGTTTTGAGAACTGATTTTTCAGTTGTTTTTGCTTGTGGGTTTAGAGATGGCGGAAAAAGATCAAGCTATGGACGCTCTGAAAAGGGAGGCTGTGGATTTGGTAATCAGCTCTTTTACTTCGTAAATCTCTCTATGTTTTCATCTTTTTGTGTTGATTTTTCTGTTTCTCGATTTTTGTTTGCATTTTTCTTTCTGTCCGTAATAATGATGGAGCATTTTTTATTTTTATATTGCTTACTTTTTAGACAAATATATTTAGTAACAGTTATTATAATTTTTTTTTTTTTTTTTTTCAGGAAAACATACCAATTGAAGAGGTTTTTGAAAATCTTAGGTGTAGAAAGGAGGGACTCTCATCTGAAGATGCTCTCAGAAGGCTCGAAATCTTTGGTTACAACAAGCTCGAGGAGAAGGAGGTTCGATTTTTTCTCTCGGGGTTTCTAGTTTTTTTCTGGTGCAGTTTTTGAGATTCCCTTGATCTGTTTATTTACATTTCTGATGTGAGTTTCTCTTTTGGTGGAATAAAATGAAAATAAAAATAAAAATTCAGGAGAATAAGTTTCTGAAGTTCTTAGGATTTATGTGGAATCCTCTTTCGTGGGTGATGGAAGCTGCAGCGATTATGGCCATTGCTCTTGCTAATGGAGGAGTTAGCACTCTCTATTCCCTCTAATTTATTCCCCCCCACCCCCAACTTTTTTTTCTTTTTTATTGACAAATTATAATTTTATGTCAACATTATTCTGTTTTGGGTGATTATTTTATTTACATTTTGAAGATGGAAATTTAAGTATGTATACATAGTTTAGATACTTCAATTAAACAAACTGTTAATGATTTTGTTGCTATTTTTATACTCCAAGAGAATTTTTACTTCTGAAATTACTGCCCCTTTTCTTGTCTTATTATCAGTTCACTTGAGCTTTTTAATCTTTTCAGGGAAAACCACCAGATTGGCAAGACTTTGTTGGGATTATTACTCTCCTGGTGATCAACTCGACCATTAGTTTCATAGAGGAGAACAATGCTGGTAATGCTGCTGCAGCTCTCATGGCTCGTCTTGCTCCCAAAGCTAAAGTAATAAAAATGTGCTCCATTTTTTTGTTCACATAAGTTAAATATGAGTTTCTGAATAAATAGCCTAATAATTAAATGGTTCATTCGGCGCTTCAGTATGATCCTGTTTATTAGAATTTTTCATTTTATATTACTTAACTTGGCTGATCTCAATGAATGTTTTATAGGTTCTACATGATGGGAAATGGAGTGAAGTAGATGCCTCCGTTCTTGTTCCAGGTGATGTTATCAGTATAAAGCTCGGGGATATAGTTCCAGCTGATGCTCGTCTCCTTCACGGTGATCCCTTAAAGATAGACCAGGTCCTTTTCTGATGACATAGTTCTTTAGATTGATTTGCATTGAGCTCGTACTAAATTCCACATTTGGTTTTACAGTCTGCTCTCACAGGGGAATCCCTTCCTGTGACGAAAGGTCCTGGGGATGGTGTTTATTCTGGGTCCACATGCAAACAAGGGGAGATTGAAGCAGTGGTCATTGCTACTGGTGTTCATACTTTCTTTGGCAAGGCTGCCCATCTTGTTGACTCCACTAATCAAGTGGGACATTTTCAGAAGGTGTGAAACCGTGAAATTGAACTTTTTTTTTGCTTTTAAACGTTATGATTGTTAAAAAGAGTAGCCATGGAGAGGAGATTCAAAGGACCTACTCAATTCAGTTCTATGTTATATTCATTTTACTTTGCAATAAAGGCATATCTATTTTAATCTTTGCCCATCCATAGAGTCATGTTAGACAAGGAACAAAGTTTTTGATAATGATGTTCTTGAAGGTGGTACTTATCTAATTTGAGTTTATCTGTAATTTACTTCTATTTCTCACAAATCCCTTTGACTTCTGTCTTGAAGGTTTTGACTGCCATTGGAAATTTCTGCATATGTTCCATAGCCGTGGGAATGATCGTTGAAATCATTGTAATGTACCCGATTCAGCAACGGCCTTATCGTCCAGGAATTGATAATTTAGGAATTGATAATTTACTTGTGCTTCTTATTGGAGGAATTCCAATTGCAATGCCAACTGTTCTGTCTGTGACAATGGCAATTGGTTCTCACCGTTTATCGCAGCAGGTAAACTCTGGTTTCTTGAGTTGATGTCATTGTTAATTGGTTTGAAGTGTTCCGTTATGTAAATGCATTTTTATTATTAATTTCCTAGGGAGCCATCACCAAACGAATGACTGCCATAGAAGAAATGGCCGGCATGGATGTACTTTGCAGTGACAAAACTGGAACCTTGACATTAAACAAATTAACTGTTGACAAAAATCTTGTGGAGGTTCGTATAATAGGTTTGCTTGTTGTAGAAATGTTTAAAGTTATTGCAGTTGATGTCAAGTCCTGAGTTATATTTGTAGGTCTTCGCTAAAGGAGTGGATGCAGATACAGTTGTTTTAATGGCTGCCAGAGCTTCTCGGTTGGAAAATCAAGATGCTATTGATGCTGCTATAGTGGGGATGTTGGCTGACCCCAAGGAGGTATGCAGATATCAAATATGAGCACTTTGGTTGATTTTGACGGTACAACAGTGTGTAGATGTGAATTCATTACACAGTTGTATTGTTTCTACCTTTTAATATTTGAAATTCTGTAGCAGTTAGTCAGGAGAGATCTCCAATTAGCTCCTGCCTGTTTGCATTCTAACTTAATTTCTTCCGTTCTTTTTATTCTGCATTACATTGTGTACATGTAAAAGGCACGTGCTGGAATTCAAGAGGTACATTTCCTGCCTTTCAACCCAACAGATAAGCGCACCGCTTTGACATATATTGACAGTGAAGGAAAAATGCATAGAGTCAGCAAAGGTGCCCCTGAGCAGGTAAAACAGTTGAGGGTCTTATTATTAATCACCATGGCGTTGCTAGCCAGTTGTCCTGATATATGCTCGTAACTTGGTTTCTAGATCTTAAATCTTGCACACAACAAATCTGAGATAGAGCGTAGAGTTCACTCTGTGATTGATAAGTTTGCTGAGCGAGGGTTGCGGTCTCTTGCAGTAGCTTACCAGGTGATTTGTTTTCTGTCGCTTATGACTCTCGTAGACAGTTGTATATTCAAACAGTGACTAATATCTAAATATTCCGCAGGATGTTCCTGAAGGAAGGAAGGAGAGTCCAGGGGGTCCATGGCAATTTGTTGGCCTCCTTTCTCTGTTTGATCCACCTAGGCATGATAGTGCCGAGACAATCCAAAGGGCTTTGAATCTTGGAGTGAACGTTAAGATGATTACTGGTGAGAATATTTTCTTTTGAACTTCTGACACTACAGAACTTCATTGTTCATGAGATAAATCAGGACTATTTGCTCAATGTTGTGGCTGTATTCTGCATGTCCTACTTATCGAAGCTCTATTTAGATTTAGAAGTATTTATTTTTATGGAAAATTAAGTAGTTGAGTCTGAAGTTATGATAAAGAATAGGCTGATTGAATGCTCGAGGTTTTTTGCTTCTCATATGCCTACAAGAAGTCCTGTCAACATGAAAAAGAAATTGCTGGTGCAGGTGGAAAATTGAAGTCTGTGTCAGGGAGGATGGCTGCAGTTTTTAAATCTATAATTAATGAAAAGTGTCAATATTTTATGGATAGGACAGAGGTCTTTTATTCCTTGTTTGTTAAATGGACGACAAATTTCACACTTTTTAGTATAGAATTACGTTTATATGTACAGCATTCAGCTATTTGCTGAAATCTTATTCCAGTTTTTTATAAGAGTTCTCCTAATCTGTATTTTGTGATGTCTCAACAACTGTATTTAATCTCTGCCAGGCGATCAGTTAGCAATAGGAAAAGAAACGGGACGTCGTCTGGGGATGGGAACCAACATGTATCCATCATCGGCTTTATTAGGGCATGACAAAGATGAGTCCATTGCTGCTTTGCCTATTGATGAGCTAATAGAAAAGGCTGACGGTTTTGCAGGTGTTTTTCCTGGTAAGGCTTGTATTTATTTATTGTTTGTTGAAATTTAAAGAATATTTTTCTTCATATGGTTACCACTTATACAGTCTTCTCTAGGGTTATATCTTTACCTGGACACACGACTCAACTGGATCAGAGGAGTTTTAGTCCTTGAGTCTGTCTGTGAAGAGTGCCATATGTCGGTTTTTCAAAGTAGTCTTATTTCTTCTTTATAATTCTGAAACTGGTTAAACTGGTCTTCACTTAAAACAATAATTATTGGCATGTCCTCTCAGGCTGTAAAATCTCGGATTGAAATATTTTTCTAATAAACTGCTCCCTCATTAACTGGCATTTTATTATTCCTGTACAGAGCATAAATATGAAATTGTAAAACGTTTGCAAGCTAGAAAACATATATGTGGAATGACTGGTGATGGGGTAAATGATGCTCCTGCACTAAAGAAGGCAGACATTGGAATAGCTGTTGCTGATGCGACAGATGCTGCACGAAGTGCTTCTGACATAGTCCTGACAGAACCTGGTCTCAGTGTTATCATTAGTGCTGTTCTAACTAGTCGGGCCATCTTTCAGAGGATGAAAAACTACACAGTAAGTCATGCTTTCAACATTCAGTACTGCATGTTCCATGTGAAACATATCTACATAAAAGAACAACTTTATTTTCAATTATGATTTAACCTGATATTTATTCATGGTGCCATTTTGTTCCAATAACCAAATCTTCTCCTACCCAGCCATCTCCTATGCTAAATAGCTTTGTAGTTTATATGACAGCCATTGTTGCTTCCTGTTAGCTTTGATTTGTGCATGTTCTGTTATTGGTTTTCCTTTATGAAACTCATCTTCCTTCAATAAATGTGCTATTGCGTTCCTTGAATGCAGCCTTTTTGTTAATATTATGATTATTATGACCGTCCCTTTATGCTAACTAATTTTTTAACTTCTGTGCAGATATATGCTGTTTCCATCACAATCCGTATTGTGGTAAGTATTCTTGTTTTATTTTTATCAAATGCCATAAGAAAGATCTTCTGACGTTATTTTGTCCTTGTGCTGTAATCATGGCCCGAGTCACTTCGATTGCTTTCTCATGACTTGAGCTTCTCCTTTTCCACACTTACTATGTAATGTTTATTTTTACAGCTTGGTTTCATGTTACTTGCACTCATATGGAAGTTTGACTTCCCACCCTTCATGGTTCTCATAATTGCCATCCTTAACGATGGTAAGCATTTCTGGTTTATAATGAACATTCTTACCTTCTCAATTCTACATACTAGGACGTGCTTTTCGATTCACTGTGTAAATTTTAGTCTCAAATGATTTTACATTTTTATTTTATTTTTTTTCGTGTGGGGAAGGGAGACTCGGATGCTGGGAATGTAGAAGGGTGGGCTGTTGTGGTAGAAGATTGTGTGGTAAAATGCTGATATATTTTTACTTTATGGTTTGCTAGGTACCATTATGACAATATCGAAGGATAGGGTGAAACCATCTCCTTTACCTGACAGCTGGAAGCTCTCTGAGATTTTTGCAACAGGAATCATTCTTGGAGGTTACCTAGCAATGATGACAGTCATCTTCTTCTGGGCAGCATATGAAACAGACTTTTTCCCTGTAAGTAACTTCTGATTGAGTTTTATAATATGTACTATCTTATAGTACGTTGTTTGATTTGCCACCTTCTATCTACCATCTTGGGATCCTCTTTACACGTAACTGCAGTCAGTATTATTGTTACATGCTAAAAAAGAGAGAGTTGCCATGTACTTTTCTGTATTAGGTGCACCAAGAACCACTTATTTCCTGACATCTTTGTATTCATTTTGTCATCCTCTTCATTGTTTGACAAAGTGTTCGGCATCTTTGTGCATACGTGGCACTTGTTGTATCTTGGCTTTCATTTATAAGTTCCTTTACTGATATCAAATACTGACACTTTTGATCGGGGGTATATTCTGAAATTGTTTGTAGTTGTCTTGTTCGTCAAAAGTTTGATTTCTACTTATCTGTTCATATTTTATTTGTAGATTGGATTATGTTGGCTATTGTAGTCTTCTCAGTTTAAATGAATTATCTACGAATATATCCATCGTGTTTGTTTCGAATATTTTTTGCGATTTGGCATCTGGAGTTTCCTCGATGCCATTCTTACTTTTTCTTTGGAATAATGCTATCTAGACTCAATAAAAGGTAGAATTAATTGATTCATTTAATTATAACTCTCATTTAATGCGACATTAGTGCAACATATAATGATGTTGTAGTACTAGTAGTGATAGATAGCATTATTCTTTTCTTTATCTTTCTTTCTTCTTTTCCTACTTTTTTAAGCTGGAAAGAAATACCATCTTCTCTTGCCCTTCCAAATCAGTCACTTTTTCTCGGTGGAGATAACCAAGAACTTTTCGCTAAATATAGGTTTCTTACATTTTCCTTTCTATTCACAGCGTGTATTTGGGGTTGCAACTCTTGAGAAGGGGGCTCATGATGACTTCAAAAAGCTGGCCTCAGCAATATACTTGCAAGTGAGTATCGTCAGTCAAGCCCTCATATTTGTGACAAGATCCAGGAGTTGGTCTTTTGTAGAGCGTCCAGGACTTCTGCTTGTGGGGGCTTTTCTTATTGCGCAACTGGTGAGATAACTGATTTTCATTTCCTTTATTGTGCGTGTCCAAAAGCATATTTGGCTAAGCTTAAAATAATGTATGTCTCCAAACATGTTTGGATAACTCATTTTTTCCTTACTTTTTAAGTAAATAAGTTTCCCATTTTTGAAAGTAACTCCTGGCTTTGTCAAAATAAGTACTTTATTTCCAATTTTCACCAACTTATTAAGCTTAGCCAAACACACACCAAGTGCGTTCTCTTACGTTCACTCTGTTTTTTTCTGTGGACAGATTGCTACATTAATTGCTGTGTATGCAAACTGGAATTTCTCTGCAATTGAAGGCATTGGATGGGGCTGGGCTGGGGTTATATGGCTTTATAACCTCGTATTTTACTTTCCACTCGATTTGATCAAATTCTTCATCCGTTATGTCTTGAGTGGGAGGGCTTGGGATCTCGTTATAGAGCAAAGGGTATGGAATAGACAACTCAATGGACTAATTTGCTGAAGCTTTTTCTTGACATCATTTGTGGGATGTTCTATTTGCAGATTGCGTTCACAAGGAAAAAGGATTTCGGAAAGGAAGATCGTGAGCTTAAATGGGCTCAGGCACAGAGGACTCTCCATGGTTTGCATCAACCAGAGACACGGTTTACTGATCGTAGTCATTTCAATGAGCTTAATCAGATTGCTGAAGAGGCGAAACGGCGGGCTGAGATGGCAAGGTACAAAAATAGTTATGTTTTAGATACGACATTCCTTTTAGCCAGGGGCGGACCTATTTTTACATTTTATAATATCATTTTTGGCTTTTATACTTATATGTTAAATAAGATCATGAAAATTGGCACTATTTTTTCTTTATTGATTTTAAATATATGATAAACAACAAAATTAACATCAAATGGAACTTTGTAATATTTGAAATGGTGATATATTTCTCCAAATATAAGTTTACAAAATTTTAAATTCTTCATATCGCGTGCATCTTTACCCTCGCATTTTTCTCTTGCCATAGCCCTCTTTTTTTTTTTTGGCTCTGCTTTTTCATCTAAATTTTAGTCCATCCTAACATCTATGACTACGTCCTCCCCTGCTTTTAGCCTGCATGATTTTGAAGGTTGACGTATTTCTACAGTCGAGTTATATTTTTCTGTAATAAATGAAACAAGGTATCCATTATTTCTTACGGGCTGGGTCGGTTGCTGAGAGG
>CM032638.1:17050608-17098709 GCA_019097785.1 Fraxinus excelsior
TTTTTGTGTCAACAAACTTACTTTTTTGCAAACTAACTTAACTTTAAGTTTTGTTTGGGCCCCATTTTTTGAGAGTAGATTTTGCATTAGTGATTATTTGGAGAATGAGTGGTTAAAAAGTATATAAAAATTTTGGGTACGTATAAATTTATTTTATTGGGATAATGTATGGTAGAAAGTGATCTTGTAGAAAAATGAATTTTTGAAGAATGGGCTCAAACAGGGACTTATTTTATGGAAAAGTAACTTTTAAGCATAACATGCATGCTCTTATAGTGAACTCGTTCTTGCCAAAGCTCAACGAGCCACTCTTTTTTTTCTTTTTTCAATCTAGTTTTCGAAAACCTTTATTTACTATTGTGAAATATCAAGGTGCTTGTCAGTCGGTGTTTTTTGTCATTTCTTTTCTTTGCATTGCGGCAAAAGTAACAATTAATACATTGTGACATAATATGTCGTTTTGTGCATCAGGAGAAGCATCTTCAACTGAAATTATTAAATGGATAGCGTAACACGACATAAATGCAGACTTTCTCACGTCATGGGAGTATTCATATCGCTTTAGAAGCTTGTAATCTCGATTTAATGCCCTTCTCAGCAACACCGGTAAGATCACTTTAACGTAGAAGCTTGTCAGTGAATCAGTGGTATTCCACCGCTTCCTTACTTTCAAATCAGTAAGCTTTCTTTCCCCATATTGTTCGTAGTAAACTTTTATTTCTGTATTATAAGTATGATTTTAATTTGCTCCTTTAGGGAAAATATAATGTTTCATTCAACTACTGTTATTTGGATCTTGTGATAGACAATCTAATATCAGGTAATTTCCACTATTTTTTTCTGTTAAAGTTAAATGCATTTGAATGCTTTATTTATTTTGAAAGATCACTTTTCCCGCATATAACAGTTAAAGAATCTCTGGTTTCTTCGAGTTCATGCGTGTATATGTGTGATGTTGCACTTGTGCACAGTGTGTTATGATGAATAATGTTCATATCTTATCTTTATTCTTAGGTCCTTAATATTTAATAATGTTTGAAATTACATTACTTTTTTTTTAACATTTCAGGAGAAAAAGGTGGTGAGACTACATGCCATCAACAACTCGAGTTTGTGCACAAAAATACTTCATTTCTTGGTATAAATGCACTGCAGCTTTGGAGATGAGGTGTAAGATTTTGAAGTTTTTTTTTTTTTTGCTGAAAATTTTCATTGATAAAACGAGCATGATATTGTCCTTTGCTTTATCATCAGATTTTACAAAGTTTCTTCTTGATGGACTGCTCGTTCACCAGCAGTGACAAAAATACATTGAAGAGGTGGTTTTTCATTGATAAAAGGGTTGGGTAGAAAGTCGTTCAATACTTGAGTGTTTAGTTCTTTTCCCTAGTACTAGTAATCCGTCGTCAAGTCATTTCTAGTTATCGCTCCAATGGACATGAAATCAACAAAATCTTCTTCGGTTCTTACTGATTCTCCACCTATAAACAAATCCCGACTCGGGATACATTCTAGTCTCTTGCCTTATTCACAAGTGAACACCACATATTCAAATAACATTCTGGCAATTTCAAGGAAGAAGCCTGGAACGTTTGATGATGTTCAGTCCAATGGTTGGCTTGAAGCAATGCGATCATCATCACCTACTAGAAAAAAGATTCTTAAGGATTTCACCAACGTGGAGGTTGCTTCTGATGATGGAGATATCATTTATCGTTCTTGGACAGTATGTTTATTATCCTAAGATGTAATATAATTTCTCTCTTTTCAATCTTATTGATATAGTTTTATTCACATTTGTCTTTTGCTTTACACAGATTAAGTACCCATCAGCCCTTAATTCCTTCCGACAAATCATGAACCGTGCAAAAAACAGGAAGTTAGTTGTGTTTTTAGATTATGATGGAACTCTTTCCCCAATCGTAGATAATCCTGATCGTGCTTTTATGCCTGCTGATGTAAGTAGCTATCGTGCACATGAATATTTCCTTAATAATTTTCGATCTGCCTGTTAATGTAATACAAGAAGTGCTTTTTTCTAGATGCGTTCTGCTGTTAAGAGAGTAGCACAATATTTCCCAACAGCCATCATCAGTGGAAGAAGCCGCGATAAGGTGGATACAAAAATTTTCCCTTAACCAACCTTATTACAATAATATCAGGTTTTTAATATTTTTACTATTTCTGATTTTGATTAATTTAATTTTCTTTCTCAGGTTTATGAGTTGGTAGGACTAAAAGAACTATACTATGCTGGTAGTCATGGCATGGACATCATGTTCCCTGCCGAAGACATGGCCTCTGGAAACCGTTCAAATTGTACAAAATCTACTGATCGACAGGCATTGTTCTTGTACCTTCTGACTTGCTCGTTACCTTGTGAATTTGCATTATTTTCCCTAATTCCGATCTTGAGAGCAATAATGAATGAAACAAAGAACGAAAACACACACACATAGATAAACACATTGATTTATAATGTTTGTTATAAACATGAGAGCTACTTTCACTTTTCTGTATCATAAAGTAGGAGATTACAAGATTTTTGTCACACCTCTCTCTTAAAGGACGAAGATGACCTTGTACAGAAATTATGATTTGCAATAAGCCCGTTTCATGGGCTTTATCTCAAAACTCTCTTCTTCTTTTTTTTCTCTACATACTCATTTTAAATTACACATTCGTATAATAAAATATTTTGGCCTCGTTCGGTAGGGATTAAAATCCAATTAAAATTGAAAATATGGCCGTTATTGGGTCTTACTTGTCTAATAAAAATCAACAATAACAGCTAGTTTTTCAATTTTAATCCATACCGAATAAGCCATTTATATGTAAATTCAAAACTTTTCCCCTTTTTAACTAAACATTCACCAAAAATTCAGTATTCAAAACATTATTTTTGTCAAATAATGGCGCCATCAAACATGGGCCAAAAGATATTGCCGAACTAAGTCAATCTGCATTCAAGGGCAGGGTCGACCACCCAGGCAATATTTTTAAAAAATTCTAGGATTTTTCAGTATGTACATGAAAATAAAAGTAAATTAAATTCTAGAACTTGAGCACTTTGATAAGGTTAAATGTGTAAGCCTGGTGGTAAAAGTTGTACTTTGTGCCACTGACAATGAAAGTTCAATTCCCAGCAGTCACATGATTGATTTTTGCCCTTCTGAAAAATTTGCACACTTAGTTTTAACATTTAGCATCATAATTTTCAGTCCCGAGCCTTTAATACTATTTTCATAATTTCTCCTTTTTACATAAGTCCATCGACCTATTTTTGCGACTCCACCCCTCCCTCCAAAAAAAGAATTCAAAATTCCGGCTCCACCACTGTTCAAGGGAACAAAGAACGGTATAATTAAACTCAACACAGTCCAATAATTGCTACATATTTTTATTGATTTGATTGTTGTTTTAGCATGTTCTCGTATAAGATCACTCTTTTCAATTGATCTACATTTTGCATGTATAGGGTAAGGAAGTAAATCTGTTCCAGCCGGCTAGTGAGTTTGTACCAATGATCAACGAGGTTTGTAAGATTTCGTGCCATTTTGAAACCTTGTTGCAAAGAATATCAGATAATCAATTAACCCAAATTGTACTTTTCAATTTTCTTATTTTTCCAGGTTTATAGAACCCTTGTTGAGGTTACTAAAAACATAAAGGGTGCCAAAGTAGAGAACCATAAATTTTGTGTCTCTGTACATTATCGTAACGTAGATGAAAATGTAAGTATTGATTATCCTCATTCATCCAACATCATTGAATACCTTGAAATGCAATCATTGTTGTTTTGCTAATAATATATCGATTTTCTTTTGCATTGTAACTCCCAGAGCTGGCCTATGGTTGCACAGTTTGTATATGATATTTTAAAAGACTACTCTCGACTGCGAATAACTCACGGACGAAAGGTAATTTACTCTGCTGTCTTTGTGTAGCATACCTTGATTAGTTGCCTTCTCGTTTGTGTTGAATATAATGTTCCTGTTTGATGTCTCCATTTTTCTCCTCTCTGCAGGTTTTAGAGGTTCGTCCTGTGATCGACTGGGATAAAGGAAAAGCAGTTGAATTTCTTCTTGAATCCCTAGGTTAGTATCTTAGTATATGTAAACACAAATCATATAACATTAACGGTGCTTACACAGTTACACAACAAGATACTGCAGGATTTAGTTGCAATCAAGATGTGCTCCCGATCTACATTGGAGATGACAGAACGGATGAAGATGCATTCAAGGTAATACGTACGCGATATCTCATTAAGCTTAAAATTCACGCGTTTTATAAGCAGTGTTTACTCAAATTTCAGGTGTTGAAGTCGGGGAATCGTGGTTATGGAATTCTTGTATCTACTGTCCCGAAAGAAACCAATGCTTTATTCTCTCTGAGGGATCCTTCAGAGGTGAAAATCTGATCGCAATCATGTCGCGTTGTTTTAGTTTCAAATCTCTCTAGTTTTTCGACTCCCAAATCTCCTTAACCAATGCAAAATTATGTACAGGTCAAGGAATTCCTGGAGTCTTTGTTGAGCATGAAGCTACAGCTGCAGATTTAAAGATGATCTCAGAATGGCTAAGATCAGTGTATCGTATAATTATCTTGACTGTATGTCACAGGAATTAGCCTCTGAATTTTTTTAATTATTATTTGTTAATGAGAATTTTCTTTCCTTTGCATTTTATGAAGCTTTGGTTTTGTTTTCTTGATGGAAGAATTGTTTCTTTTAAATGTACTAGTCTATTGCCCGTGCAATGCACGGGCAATGTGATTACTGAGGCAAGATTAACGTTTTAAAAATATATATTTTTGTCCCTTTTTTTTTTTTTGCATTTTCTTAAGTATTAAATGCATAATATAATTTTTTTTTATACTTAACAATTAATTATTTGTATGAGATGTAGTAAAGTTATGCGATAAAAAAATAAAAGCTCAAGTTTCAAGTATATGTTAGTTTAAAAAGGAAATAACACTGAATAAGATATAACATTGAATTTCACAATACAAAAAAAGGGCAAAATTGTAGTTCAAACAAAGAATGTTTTCTGATGAAACTTAAAACTTTAAACAACTCTACATTTTTGGGGTATTATATATGCCTTGAAATAGCAAAGGAACTTCTCTACTT
Organism: Fraxinus excelsior; assembly: GCA_019097785.1. Classification (NCBI taxonomy): domain Eukaryota; kingdom Viridiplantae; phylum Streptophyta; class Magnoliopsida; order Lamiales; family Oleaceae; genus Fraxinus; species Fraxinus excelsior. The sequence continues at coordinate 17,055,743 of CM032638.1, forward strand.
ATTTTCCGTGTATTCTACGGAGACACGATTTGTGTAAAATGCCATATGATAATATTAAAATATTTTGATAGATTACAAATTGTACGAATACAATAATCGTGGATGCCTTCGAGAAGATGAGACTCTTGCTAATAACAGAAAACCTGTGTTCAATCATATAACAAAATGTCAATGAATATATTCAACTAAAATAATGGAAAATATTATTAACAAGCTAATTCATACTTGTGAAATATGCAGACGCAGTAAAAAATTGATTTGAACTTTTCAATAGCATGAATAGAATTTCCAATAGCCTGTATATATAAAATAAAAAATATTATTTTATACATATTAAAATACTATTTTATAAATATATTATACAAAATAAATTATGAAAATAGTGAATGATAGGAAATTTTAATAATGTTTCAAATATCAAATATTATAAAATATACCTGTGAAAAAGTTGTTCTATGAATGTATGAAGGAAAGAATTTCCTTGTAGACAACATTTTCAGTACATGAGTTGTGTGAAGTATCTGTGGTTGATGGTTTCAGTAAAACTTTTAGAGATTTGCTTGTTTTTACTCTTGATAACGCAACATATAACTGACCATGACAGAAAACTGGTTCTGGAAGATACAAACCGACAAAATCAAGTGTTTGACCTTGGGCTTTATTTATTGTCATTGCAAAGCATGGCCTAATTGGAAATTGAGTCCTTTTAAATGGAATTGTGGTTCGATCAGATTTAAGGGGTATAAAAGGAATTCTCGGTAAGAAAACATGTTTTCCACAATATTCGCCAGTAGTGATTTCAGCAAGAATAACATTTCTCTCGAATTTTCGACAAGTAAGACGTGTTCCATTGCATAATCCTTCAGAAGGATTAATATTCCGTAATAACATTACGGGACAATTTACTTTAAAGTTCAATTCATGAGGTGGAATACCATTTGATGTCAAAGTATTTAAGAAATCTTCTTGTACGCTCTGTTCTGATTTCTCAATTGTTTCATCAAAACTATAGTATGTGAAAATTTGACCAGGAATTTGTTCAAGCAAAGTTTGTTAATATAGTCAACACATTCATTTGTAGGCGTAAGAATAACACGATTTACCATGGTATGTAAATGATCAGCATATGCTTCTATATTTGGAAAAACACAGTGTATCAAGGTTTTCAAAGACGTGATTTCATCTTCGAATGGTAAAATTATACTATTTGGAAGCTTAATACACTTACAAGTATGTTCTTGTTCTGTTTCATCTCCAATTCTAAGTAAGTAATCGCAGAACGTGGAATCGAATTTTGCTCTCATATTTTCAACTAATGGTAGATGTACATATAAAGGCCATAAATATGCGAAAACCAAGCTAGCTTTCATTAAGTCTTCCTTTTTTCCTTTCGGTATAACTGGTAAAACTTGTCGAAAATCTCCTCCAAGAACGATTACTTTTCCACCAAAAGGCAAGTTACAATCAGTAATATCTCTAAACATTTTATCTACAGCTTCAATAGCACAACGATTTACCATAGGTGTTTCATCCCAAATTATTAGCCTAGACATTTTCAACAAAGTTCCCAAAGTCGATTGTTTGCTAACAGAGCAGTTGACTTCTCCTACTGTTTCCAAAGGAATTTTAAATCTTGAATGGGCTGTTCGACCTCCAGGTAATAAAGAAGCAGCTATTCCAGATGATGCAGTTGCCAAAGCAATTAAATTTCGACATCTTACATCAGCTAATAGTGCTTTATATAAAAAAGTTTTACCTGTTCCTCCTGGACCATCGATGAAAAAAGCACCGCTTGATTCAGATTCTACTCTTTCCATAATTGTATCGTATGCAAATTGTTGTTCTTTATTTAAAGTTGCAGCACAAGTAGAACTTCCTTGAATACCCAAAATAGTTGTTTCCTCTGCAACCATTCTTGTCAGTCTTTCATCTTCATCTATATTTACATTAAACGACATGATTCCATAATCATTTATATTTTTACCCAAGGATTCTAAAATAGAACTTATATCCTCCAGAGCTCGTAATTCAGCAACTTCAACGGGTATATTTTGATGTACATAATCATCCATCATATAAGATTTAAATTTATCCCACAATAATTTTGGATTATTAGGATTGCACAGTGTAAGAAGTGTAGCAAAAAGCCGTCTTAAAGAACAAGGCATTTCGTAAATAATAGATTCGGATAGACATTCTTCACAACGATTGTCTCCACTTAATAAACCATGTAAAAGTGCTGCTTCTCGAAATGTATTAACAATTGTTCCATTGAAACTTCTTATATTATCAAATGATGTTGGCCCTCTAATATGGTTAAGAAGAATGCGAAGGAAATATCGTTCTCCCTCAGATGGATTCGCTGAGACAATTCGTCCTATAACAATTTGTTTCTTTCTGGGAGTCCAAATTTTGTTATTTGTATTCCATACAAAATATGTTGGGATGTCTCGATACAAAAGCGTTTGAGCAAATTCGTTTGCTTGATTCAATCGAAAAAATTCAGTTAACATTGTTCTCTTTGTATTTTCATTCTCAATAATAGTAGATAAATTATCCGTATTTTTGTATGTAACTTGTTGATGATCTTCGATATGAAGTTGTAAAGAATAAACAATTGGATAGATTTCTGACAAATTGAATGAAAAAATCCTCCACATAGCCTCAGGTGGAGATATCCATCTAGCAGATTGATAAGCTGATATTTCATCAATATCTTTTTCTTTTTCATTTTTGCTAACGAAAAAATTAATACGATCATGTCCTTTGTATACATATTTGTACAAATATTTTACAGCTTTAATAGAAGAACATATTTCAACGTTGATATGACAGTCAAATTTTGCACTTAAATAAGGATTATATGGTACAACCCATTGATTGTCTAACATTTGACCTCTAACTTTAATACTAATACCATTATTACGTCGTCTATACAATGGGTATGAATTATCTCCAAATATAGTACTATTACAATAATCTCTCGAATATTTATTCTTACAACCACTATTTGTCACCATGCATACATTTTTGGGATTAAAATTTCCACAAGGGCCATGCATGTTATGCTTTACAATAACTGAATAAAGATGAGGGTACTTATTTTTATCAGGAATTTCACAAGAGACTATCCTATCAACTTGTTGAGCAGAAGAAATCTTATGGCCACGGTTAAAAATCATTAATAGATGTGCGTGAGGAAGCCCTCTTTTTTGAAATTCAATCATATATTATGAGCAATAATAGGACCAAAAATATTGTTTCTGTACAAATCATTTTTAAGCTCTTCCAATTTTGCTCTAAATACACGTACAATTAAATCTGGTCGATTTTGAATCTCATCATTATGTTTCAATTCTTGCTTAATTTCTTGCCAATTCGGATTACATGTTATAGTCAAGAATATATCTGATTTTCCATAACGTTGAATAAGAGCCATAGCATCTAAGTATCTCCTCAGCATATCTCTAGGTCCACAAGTAAACGATTGTGGTAAAATAAATTTCTTTCCAATTTTGTATCCTCTTGTTTCTCCGTTTTCGACACTATCTACAATACCTTGATAAAGTTCAGCACGAATTTGTTTTTGGTTATTACGAAAGTAATCTAATCTGGCTGTTTCAATTTTAACATACATGTCTACAACATATTGCTGAAAAAGTCTACCAGTGTGAAGCAACACGAACTTACCAGTAGGTCTAATTTGTAGCTTGTATGCATAATATTCACGACATGAAACTTGAGACCGTTTCTTCATTTTATGAAGCACTGCATGAGGAAAAATGAAACAATTTTTATTTGTAACTAAAACATCTATATTTGTAAAATTAGATAGAAAACATACGAGAAAGTATATAAGCAAACCTTCAGCTTCTTGTTCAATCATTTGAGCGGCAGAATCTATTGTTTGAGGAACAGTAACGTGGTCAACCAAATTCTCAGGTTGAGAAGATGTGGGTTTATATCTTCGAATGCCCTCATGCCAGCCAGATTCACCAAATGGAAAAAGTAAAGGATATTGTAAAGGATCATAACAACCATAATAATAATGAATCCTATACGAATCACCAGAATGACCATATATAGTAATATCACGAATATGATTATTTGCATTCTCATCATTATCAACCCATACAGCAGCTACTTGAGACGCTGAAGGAGTATTGAAAACTCTTTGATCGAGTACGGGGTGACATCTTATTTGTATTCGATGGTCAGACAAATTCGTTATATTACTTAAAGACCTAAAGAATCTACTATATGGATTTTCTTTTAAGATCTCAATGAGACGAATTAAAGTAGATTCTTCTAAATATGCAGAAGTTTTGATACGATTAGGTATTTCATTATCTGTATCATAAAAATATAATTGCATATAATTTGGTGTATTATTTTCTGGCATAAGTTGATTTATATAATGATATATCTGTCCCTAAACTTTGAATGTGTAAATACCTTGGTATGCTTTAAAGAGCTCCTTGTCGTACTTCACGCCAAATGAAGTGAATGCGAAGTGGTTATTATACCCGCGTGAAAGTTTTTTGAATGCCATACATATAGGTTCTTTAGAAATAAATAAATTGTACAATTCATTTGGTGAATCAGGCATACAAAGTTTTACTTTTCCATCACAACAATAAAAACCTTTTGTTTCTCTATGAAATTTTTGTGCGCCGCAATACTTACAATAGTTGCATGTTGGTAACACATATGCAGTAGTTGGTATATTCAAAAGGTTAAAATTTTCACATAATTCATAAACATTAGTTGATTCTTCATTCGAAGTGGAACCCTCAGAATAATCATGCACATAAGCAACACCAGAATTATTATTTTGAGATAACATAGGATCATTTATTCTTTTAAGATGATCAATACTTATGGTTTGAACTCGATTCCTCCTATCCGCTCGCCTTCGATTTTGTTGTTGGCGAATGAAAGTATTATATGATTTACATGTGCTTTCGGAAATACTTTCAAGATTAGTAAACTTAGGCTCTTCATTACCAGTTTGCAGAGAATTCATGATGACAATAAATATATCACCTATTTGAATAATGAAAGAGAAAATATTATATTAGTCAAACAACTAACAAATAATAATAATAATAATACTAACTGTAGCAAAATGCGAAATAAAATTGATGAATAAAAGTCATATTACTCTAGTAAATAATATTTGTATAAAATGCATAAATTTAAAGTCAAGTAACGAAATTGTAAAATTTAATTCAATAGTAATTAATATTGAAATCGCTAACTCAAATATTGATGAAATGAAATCTGAAGAAAATTAAAAATATTTTTTATATGCTATTATCAACAAATAAAGAATAATTAAACATTATCGAATAAAATTAAATTTTTAGAAGAGAAGAAATTATTACCTTTTCACCCGAGCAAAATGAAGAGAAGAAAATTCAAGAGATGGATAGCAGTCAGACCTTGCACAATTTTAACGAACAAAAATAAGATTAAAGTAAAAATATGTACAAAAAGTTGGAGCCAATTTTTTGTCTACTAATGAGAATAGTAAAGTCTATCTCACTACCTCAGTAACAATAATAAATTACGTATGAGAGTTTAATTAAAGTTGAAAATTGTAATATTTTTAATTTGACAATGATATCTTACAACCAAAAAAAAAAAAAAAAAAAAAAAATGGGAACAATTCAATATTGATAGAATCATAAATGACTAAAGATATGATAAGTAAAGAAAATTATAAATTGAATATAAATAAATAAATAATCGAAATATATGAAGTATAAATTGAATAAATTACATATTTATTTAATGAATTGACAAGCGGCGCCTCTCGTGGGGGGTTCGGGGGGCAACGCACCCGATAGGGATTGACCTGCCTGGTCAGGTCGCGGGGGTCGAGGGGGCAGCGCCCCTCGTGGGGGGTTGCCCCCAACGGGGATCGACCTGATCAGGAATTGAATATTTTCTAATAATTTTGAAGTAAATTATTTATAAATGAAATTTTATTTAAAGTCTATGCAAAGTGCAAATTAGTAGAACTATTTTTGCAAAAAAAATGAAAATTTTGAATTTATTATATGTATGTGTATGGAATGACGTAAAAAATATATATATTAAAAAGAAAAGAAAGAATTGAAGGAAAAAAACTATTGTATGTAATAAATTTATTGTATATATGTATTGAAATAATATTTTGATTAATTGAATTGATTTAAAATATATATATATATATATATATATATATATATATATAGGACTCCCCGTGCGCGCACGGGGAGTCCTGCTTTTTTTTTTTTTTTTCGGGGAGATTGTATCTCCCCGTGCGCGCACGGGGAGTTAGAAATTTTATTTAATTTTTGTTTTTATAACATAGAGGTGTTAAAAAATATTCTTTTCCTTAATAATAATAAAAAAAAACTCGTTTTTTTTTAAAATATATTTTGATGTATTAGGTTGGACTCCCCGTGTGCGCACGGGGAGAAATGCCCCCGTGCGCGCACGGGGAGTCCATTTCTCCCCGTTCGAGTACGGGGAGTTAGAAATTTTATTTAATTTTTTTTTTATTTATAACACAAAAGTGTTCAAAAAATATTATTTTCCTTAATAATAAAAAAAAACTCGTCTCTTTTGAAATACATTTTGATGTATTAAAAAAAAGGGTTGGACTCCCCGTGTGCGCACGGGGAAAAATGGACTCCCGTGCACGCACGGGGAGATCGCATCTCCTCGTGCCCGCACGGCGAGTTAGAATTTTTTTTTATAACACAATGGTGTTAAAAAAATATTATTTTCCTTAATAATAATAAAAAAAAACTCATTTCTTTTACCTTGTCAAAAGTCTCTCATCTCGACCACCCCATAAACAACTAAACAGAAAAGAATGAAAAAAAAATAAAGCTAAACAAAAACGAGAAAACCTAAAGCATGTTGCAAAAAAATATATATTTAATTTACCAGTTCATTCCCATGAAATATAATCACAACAGAAATAATGAACTAAATAAAAAAAGACGAAAAACATAATAAAACTAAATAATAACGAACAAACAGAAAGCATGTTGCGGGGAAAATAAAATATTGAAATGAAAGAGCAAAAATATAACAATGAATAAAAATTTACCTTCAATGGATTGTTCTGCCAATTCACATGTTGCAAAAAAATGGATCCGTTTAATTTACCGATTCATTTCCATGAAATAGAATCACAACAGAAATAATGAACTAAATAAATAAAGACGAAAAACATAATAAAACTAAATAATAACGAACAAACAGAAAGCATGTTGCAGGGAAAAAAAATATTGAAATGAAAGAGCAAAAATATAACAATGAATAAAAATTTACCTTCAATGGATTGTTCTGCCAATTCACAACGCGAACTGCTAATTGAGAATATTGGTTGTTTGAAATCAAAATATTTTTCTTTTGTATTTTCTAAATAAGAGAAACGTGAAACTGTGTAGTTAGAAATATGTTTAGTGCATTTGCATGTATATATATAAAACAGGAAGCGGCAAGATACATACAGTGAAGTCGGTTTGCAGATATATATTCATACGAAGTCGGCAAAAAAAAATTATTATTTTTTTATTTTCTGTGTTTGATTCTCATTGGAAACGCGGTTACTGCATTTTCATGTATATCACTATATCTTAATATAAAGTCGGCGTGCAGATTTTTTTTATTTTTTTTTTGGAGTCATCCGTGTTTTTTATTGACTAATATATAACTATGTTGACGACTAAAATAAATAATAAGAGTAATGAATAATACAAAACCAGTTTGAAACCAATTCCTGTGTGAAAATGACTGTGACAAAATGAAACAGTGATTCTTGGATTCTCTCTTTTAAGAGAAGGAGTGATTTAAGTGAACTCCAAACCCGTCCATATTAGGATTACTTGTCAAGTATCATCGATGATCTCTATTGTACTAAGCCAAAGTTTGGTGTGACTTAAAAGTTATTAAAAATATAATTCAACGATTAATTTAATCACACATTTTACGAAATTCATAACTTTTATCAATTTTTCAATCACAAATTTCAACGACTTTATTAAAATTTACTAAGAATTTAGGGTCTGTTTGATTTGTGGTTCAATTTTAAAATTGATAAATAAAAAAAAAATGCTTGGTTTGTCAATATTAAAATTTATTTCTCAAAACAGAGAACTAGAAAATACGTTTGGTTGAAATTTTGAAAAATTGTTTTATGATATTTTATTCCATAAAATTTGATTATTCACTAAAAGTAAAATAATTTTATATTATTATATTATCAAGTAATATATACATTTTCAAATTAGTGAATCTTACAATATTTTTTTATAGGTATAAAAGTAAAATAAAAACAATTACTAAAGCCCCGTTTGATTGACAAAGTTTTATAGGGAAGTAGGAAAATCTTTTCTCTTTTCCAACTTTTGTAGTGTTTGATTGGCGAAATTTTCTCGAGAAAATATTTTCCAACTTTCTAAATTTTCCACCTTTTTGAGGAAAATAAATTCTTGATGTTTTGGTAAGAAAATATTTTCCAACTTTTCAAATTTTTTTTTTTTTTTTTTTTTTTTTTGCTTTTGCAATTAGAAAAAATTCTAGACACAATGGTAAAAAAAAATTTCACTTTTATTGACAATTTATATGTAAAACAAAGTTAAACGAATGATATTCGGTATGATTATTTTTTTTTCAATTTTTTTTTATTTTTATTTTTTTGGCAATTGGAATAAATTCTAGATCTAATGGTAGAAAACATTATCACTTTAATGGACAATTTTCATAAAAAATGAAGTCAAAAGGACACCAAACTTTCAATATTTTCCATGGAAAATTATACCAATCAAACACAATTAATTACAATTCCCAACAAAACAATTTCTAGGAAAATCTTTTCCCTTTAAAACATTTTCTTTCCACCCATTTTCCATCTTTCTATCAAACAGACCCTAAATAAAGTTCAAAATATAGAAAATGAAATAAAAATTAATGACTTGGGCTAAGAATATTTTTTTATAATTTTTATGTAAATAATAACTACAGCTTGAATTATTTTTATTTTTCGTAATTTTATTTTCCATGAATTTTTATAACTTGTTTTTTTCATAATTTTTTATTTTTTAGAATTTAATTTTGTAGAATTTATGAATTTCTTAATGAATTTTTTTATTTTATCTTTTTAAATTTTTATTTGTTAGAATTTTATATATTAGGTGTTTTTAGAATTCTAACTGAAAGCACTCAAAACGTCAAAAAACTATTTTCATTTTTATGTTATAACTTTATTAATGTTCTCGAAAATACATTTTCAGAAATATTGAACAAATTACGTTTTCAATTTTTTTAGTATTTTGCAAAATTGAAAACAACAAATCAAATGTGAAAATACCTTTGATCAATTAATTTGTATCTTGAATAATGAATCTTAAAACTTGAATTCTAAATCTTTAATCTCGATGTCTTATTCTTCAATTTGATTCTTAAATTCTTTTATGTGAGTTTTGGATCTTTCTCTTCAATATACTTCTCTTTGAGTTTTTACAAGAATGAGAAAGTTGCATATGAATTTGGAATCATAACTATATATAATTTTTATATGTACATAACAATCTATAAAATAAAATACTTATTGTAAAAGAAAAGTAAATTAGGGTTTAATGTGAATGACATTTGTATCCCTGCAACCTTAGATATTATTACCATATGTATTCATATTGCTGTCCTATAAATATATGACTTTGGTTCTCATTATAATACACATAGAAAAGTTTATTAGCTTTTATTCTCTCTTCTCTTTTCTCTCTTTTATAACACGTCATCAGCACGAAAACTTTTTTAAAGTTTATAGAAGAACTTGTACAACTTGTTTATTAAAGAATTGATATAGAATTTGGGCATGAAGAATTGATACGGAATTGACACATGTATTTTTTTTTTCTTCAATAAACTTGTATCAATTCTAGTACCACTGTAATGATTTTTTTTTCCATACTAATTTCTGCCCAACTTTTGTGTTATCTCCCTATCATTACTCATATGCCACAAAAAAAAAAATTATTATTATATGAATAATCTGTTTTAATTAATGTTTATTTGTATATATAATAATTCATACTTTAATTCATGTACTCTTTACTCTAATTTTTTTTTATGATTATATGTTTATGATGATTATTGAATATTCTTCGTGTATTTAACTTGATTAAATACTTTTACATGTTCTTTCATAAATTTTAAATTGATAATTTATTATATTGTTGCTCTTGAAGTAGCACCGCTTTATAATTAATATTCCAGAAAAATATTAATCTAATTTTTTTTTATTATAAATAATTTGTTGTTGCTCCTGAAATAGCACAACATTATAATTAATATTCTTGAAGAATATTACTTGCTCTTGAAGAGCATAAATTATATTTTTCAATATTCCAGAAGAATATTGACATATTGCTCTTGAAGAAGCATAACACTGTAAATATTTAAACTGTATTAAAGTATTACTTGCTCTCAAAAAGAATAAATTTATAAGATCTAATGTGTTATATTTTTAGTCTTAATAAGTAAATAAATTGTTGTTGCTCTTGAAGTAGCACAACATCATAATTAATATTTTAGAAGAATATTAATCGCAGATTTGTCTATTACAAATATTGTTGCTCCTGAAAGAGCACACAATTACTAATATTCCAGTTAGATTTTATTTGCTCCCGAATAGCATAATTAAATAAAATAAATTGTGTTTTAATTCGTGAAAAATAAGATTTTATATAATTTATTATTTCGAATAAAAAATATGTTATTGCTCCTGAAGAGCATGACACTCCGATTCCAATATTTTAGAAGAATATTGATATATTGCCATTGAAGAAGCAAATATTTTGCTCATAAAGAGCTATTGTTTCGAAATAATAGTTTATTGTTGTCCCTGAAATTGTATAACATCATAATTAATATTTCAAAAGAATATTACTTGCTCCTGAAGTGCATGAATTATAATTTTCAATATTTCAGAAGAATATTAATATGTTACTTTTGAATGAGCAATAATAAATACAACGTACTCTCAAAGTAGCACATATTTCGAAGAATGTGTCATTTTGAATTCATGTTTATCCCTGAAAGACAACGTGTAATTAATGTCATGAGAAAATTGATTAATCTGATTACTTGAATAATAAATGATTATATAATGTTTAATCATATTCATCAAGATTAAATAATTGAATTATATCTTATATTGAACCAGAAGTTCAATTTGACTTTATTGTTTGGCATGACCAGCTGGACCATCACCGGATCAATAATGATGCGAAATTAAATATTCCAAATAGATATTCAACAAAGAACCAGAAGATTCTTCAATCCAATGATTTTCTATATATTATTTGTTCTATTTATCGACAATTGATCATTATACATCAATAATTAAAATAGTGACTGAATTCGATATATTTCTGAAAATTAATTAGGGTGATATACGGGGCCCCGTCACAATCCACATTGACTATCTAGGGGTCTGTTTGAAACCCATTTTGGGAGAAATAGAAATTTTGGAATAGTGATTGATGTGAGAATGTGTGGTGAAAAAGTGATGAAAAGTTTTTGATTTGTGTGTAATATTATTTTATTTGGAGAATGTGTGGTTGAAATGAAGAATGAGAATGAGAAAGAGAAAGATAAATTAATAGGTGTCAAACATGGACTATATATTATTTGTATTTAATAAACTTGATACAAATATTAGATGATTGCATGATGTTCGCAACCTGAAGTTTGCGAAAGTGATACTCAAATTATGAGCATAATTTTCAAATTATACAATTAACACAATGTGTCTTTTTAATATTAGTGATCCTAAATCTCAATTTTTTAATAAATGGTTAGTTGAGATGTCGATAAATGGTTTAACATTATTGTTTGTTAAACGTCTCCAATTAATTTAATTGAGAACAAAATACTTCCCATTTCGGTTTAGGGAAAGCCATTACACATCATGTCAACATCATAGTTCTCCTAGTTATAACTTGGCTTATGGTCAGAGCCTAATTCTTCTATCAAATTATTTCGATATTATTGTATATGTAAAATTAAACTATCACAATGCACTGAGATGGAAAGTAAAAAAGAAAATGCTGAGAATAAATGAGTAGCATGAACCATTATCCCAAATGGATGATATTTGTAAAAATGATTGTTGATTTGACAATTCTCTCAACATTAGGGGGAATAATTAAGAAGTTGAAAATAATATACAAATGGATCAATATCTAAATCCTCGCAAAAGACAATTCGAACCAGAAGTATCTTTAGAAGTTCGAAAGATAATTTATTTAAATACATTTACTGATCAAAGATATTAGTAATCTCACACATCAGCTTTAAATGCTCCAACTCGAATTGACTCCTAGAAGGACAATTCGTTAATATTATATTTGATAAATTTATGGCACGCCTGAAGCGTGATAATATTTGATTATATTACAAAGTCTTCCAAATGAAAATGAAGCAATTAGTAAAGATTATCTTATTAAGGAGGTATATACTTTTGGTGAGCATTTAGACATAACATATTATAAAACCTCAGAAGAGGTTCAGGCACCTGGAATAATGAAAATTGAGATATCTCAATATTATGTTATCATGGAAAAAGAAATAGAATTGAAAAATACAAGAAAAAATTGTTGACAACACTTTTACACATAAGTACTGCATCATATTATGAATAGCGAGGAATCGAAATAAATTCGTTGAAATATATCGATCAAAGATAAAATTGATCAATTAAATATTGAAAATATGGTTCCTGAAGAATCACAAGTGTCCGAAAATAATGAGATTTCAATAAATTCTATGTTATCTCATAAATTATGGGAGCGAAATAATATTGTTATAGACAATATTTTCGCATTTTACGGACTCTTGATATTATGGAAAATGATGATCTTGAACCACTGTCTGTTAAAGATTGTTAAAATAGAAATGATTGGCCAAAGTGGAAAGAAGCCATACAGGTGGAATTAAATTCCTTAGAGAAATGGAAAGTGTTTGGACATGTAGTTCGAACACCTGAAAATGTAATCGCCGATGGATATAAATAGGTTTTTGTACAAAAGAGAAATGAAAATAATGAAATTACAAGATACAAGGCCCGACTTGTAGTTCAAGGTTTCTCACAAAGACCAGGAATTGATTATGAGGAAACATATTCTCCCGTAATGGATGCCATCACTTTTAGATTCTTAATTAGTTTGACCGTGTCACAAAAACTCGATATGCGCCTTTTGAATGTAGTGACTGTCTATTTGTATGGTTTACTTGATAGTGACATATATATGAAAGTCTCGGAAGGATTTAAAGTGCGTGAAACAAATGATACATGCCCGAGAACCATGTTCTCAATTAAACTGCAAAGATCATTGTATGGATTGAAACAATCCGGATGCATGTAGTATAATCGCCTTAGCAAATATTTGTTCAAGGAAGGTTATAAAAATGATGATATCTGCCCATGTGTTTTTATAAAGAAAACAAATATTGAATTTGCAATTGTAGCAGTTTATGTTGATAACTTAAATTTAATTGGAACTTTTGAAGAGTTTAACAAAACTGCAGATTATTTGAAAAATGAATTTGAAATGAAAGATTTGAGAAAAACCAAATTCTGTCTCGGGGTTGCAAGTTGAACATTTCCCAAAAAGATTATTTATTCATTAATCTACATATACAGAAAAAGTCTTAAAACGATTTTATATGAATAGTGCACATTCATTGGCATCACCTATAATTGTTCGATCACTTGATGTAAAAAAATGATTCTTTTCGTCCACCTGAAGATGGAGAAAAGATTTTTGATCCTGAAGTATCATATCTTAGTGCAATTTGAGCATTAACTTATCTTGCAAATTGTCTCGACCCGACATAATTTTTTCTGTAAATCTCCTTGCAAGATATAGTCCTACACTAACAAAAAGACATTGAAATGGTGTCAAACATATTTTTCGTTACTTAAATGGTACTATTGATTTGAGATTATTTTATTCTCAAAAGTCATGATCAGTTTTAGTGGGATATGCAGATGCATGTTATCTCTCTGACCCACATAAAGATAAATCACAAACAGGATATGTGTTTATACGTGGAGGAACAACTATATCATGGAGATATGTGAAGCAATCATTGACAGCAACATCCTCAAATCATTCTGAAATCATTACAATCCATGAAGTAGACCGAGAATGTATATGGTTGAAGAACATGACCCATCATATCTAAGAGTCATGCGGAATAGTTTCAACAAAAGATAGTCTAACAAATTTGTATGAAGATAATGCTGCTTTTATTACACAACTCAAATGAGGCTATATCAAAGGTGACCGGGCGAAGCATATTTCTCCAAAATTCTTTCATACACACGAGTTTTAGAAAAATGGCGACATCAATATTCAACAAATTCGTTTAAGTGACAATGTGGCCGATTTATTTACAAAAGCACTACCAATATCTACATTCAAGAAATTAGTTCACGAGATTGGAATGCGTCGATTCAAAGATTTTCAGTGATCAACATTAGGGGGAGTACCTGTACTCTTTTTCATCAAGATTATTTGAGATGCCTCGTTAGATATTTTTTTTAAAAAAATGAGAAATTGATTATACTATTATGTTCTTGATTTTTATTTTTTTTTCGAATCATTTATCAAGTCCATGATTATTATTTTGCTTATTACTCTAGATGGTGTGAAATTACAAAAAAAAAAAAAAAAAAAAAATAATAATAATAATAATAATAATAAATAAAATAGCTTATTTGATAAATAGAAAGTGGAGACATACATTAGTTAATCTTACAAAGTATCTTCCTTACTTAAAAAAAAAAAAAAAAAAAAAAAAAACATCGTTAATTTGATACTGACTCATCCAAATATGCTTTAAAAAAATTCTGTAGTCGTTAAGGTAAAGGTTCGACAGTTTGGCATCAACCTCACCCTATTAATTGTTTTTTAGGTTCCTTACAAAAATAGTGCCATTGTTGTAATTAAAATTGGATAAATGCATTGAAATAGACAAGCAATTACACTATAATTAATATAGTAAACAAGTAAAATACATGTTAACAAGTAAAGTTAAAATCAAATAGCGACAAATTACATGAATTTTTATGTGGTTGTGCATATGTTGGATATCGTCAATAAATATCGGAGAGAATGTATTTATAAATAGTTTAAACTATAAATTGATAGAATCGGATGATTTATTTGATTATAAATCGTTTATAAATATTAGCTAAACATAGAGAAATTTATTAGCTTATAATAGAAACGATATTTTGTTACTTCGAAAATGATGTAGGGATTCTTCCTTCAATCTTTATTTATTTATTTATATTTTTCCTTATTTTCTTTGCTGCTACATATAGTATATACAAGAAGGATCTAAGTCAAATTAACTTTTATCCTAATATAATGTTTGTGATGGTATTGAAAAGTAAGTTCAATTAACTTTTATGTTACTTTAAAAAGTAGCTTTCAAATACAATGCACCAAGTCTATTGGTGCTAGACAGGGGCTGTTTGGTGATGATTAAAATTAGATTTTTAGTGGATTGTGATAGAAATTTTTGAAATGTGTGGCTAAAAAGATGTGGGACCCATGAAAGATGTGATTAATATTAATTGTTTGACTTTGACTTAGATTAAAATCAAATTTTAATCCTCCCTAAATATGCCCCAAGTATGGACGTGACTGCCATACTTCGAAAGGAAAGTAGAAGTACTTTTAGAAGTAAATAAAAACCTACTTTAAGGCACATTTTTGAATTACAAATAAAAGAAAAACAACTTAATCTCAAACATATGTATTTAATTAATTGAGAAAAAAATGGCATAGCCAAAACTTACGATGAATTTTAGGGAACGGCTATTTATCTCTCCCATTATTATATATTTATCACACTATATATCTATCCCTATAAAAATTTTAAAAAAAAATTAAAAAATATTATGTTCATTCGCATCACATTTTAATATTGTCATTATTAAATTTATTCATTTAAACATCATACATACACACCAGTTTTATATATCTATTCCACTCAGAATTTGTCCTATTACAATTTAAGAGAAAAAAAAACTATATTCTTATACTTCCATTACTTGTTCTTGATTTTCTTTATGCTTATTATAATACTTGAAGAAGGGGTCGTGACTAATTTTTCAAATTCAAATTAAGATAACTTATAAGATCATGAGGAAAACACGAAGTGAATGCTTCTTGATATCATGAATTTCACACTAAACGTGGTTAGACTAATGGCGGTGCGTACTTAATCAATTTGATTCAACAGACATAGTTGTGCTGGCACATAATCGAGAAGACAACATTAAGGTCAAGTTTGGTACAGATTAAAATCTGAATCAAAGTCAAACAATCAATATTAACCACATTTTTCATGGGTCCCACAACTTTTCAATTACAAATTTTAAAAATTTCTATTACAATCTACTAAGGGTCCGTTTGATAGAAATGTGGAAAGTGGGTGGAAATAAAACGTTTTAGAAGGAAAAGATTTTCCTATAAATTATTTTGCTGGGAATTGTAATTAATTGTGTTTGATTGGTATAATTTTTCATGAAAAATATTGAAAGTTTGGTATCCGTTTGATTTCATTTTTTTATGAAAATTGTCCATTAAAGTGATAATGTTTTCTACCATTGGGTCTAGAATTTGTTCTAATTGCCAAAAAAAAAAACATACCGAATACCATTCATTTGACTTTGTTTTGCATGGAAATTGTCAATAAAATTGAAATTTTTTTTACCATTGTGTCTAGAATTTTTTCCAATTGCAAAACAATTTTTTTTTTTAAAAGTTGGAAAATATTTTCTCACCAAAATATCAAAAATTTATTTTCCTCAAAAATGTGGAAAATTTGAAAAGTTGGAAAATATTTTCCCGGAAAATTTTTGTCAATCAAACACTACAAAAGTTAAAAAAATGGAATGAAAAATGGAGCATATCAAACGGACCCTAAAAAATCTAATTTTAATTCGTATCAAACACCCTCTACACATTTCACTTTATTTTGATTTCAAGTACGATAATAACTAACAAAAGAAGTGTTAATAACAAAACAGCTCCAATTCAAAAATATACATTAACAATTAACCCTTGATGATAAGCAAATATACCCAGAATGTTGAGAAACAAAGACTAGTTAAGAAAGAACTAGTTGCCTCAGAACTTAGTTCATCATAGGCTGGCCTCAGAAATGTCACTTTCATCATAGGCCACATTTAGGGAAAAAGGAGCAGCTCAGTACATAAAGCCAACTCTACTTTTATCCCTTCTTATGTATTGTACAGCAGTCTATATGATGATAGGAAGGAGACCGTTGCTTATTACTCTATATAAGCCATCACTATTCCCCCATTGTAAATCAGAACAAATGAGTTAATAACATTTCCATTGTTCATCATTTTTATCTCTCAAATTCAACATGGTATCAGAGCAGGTTTTAAACCTGTAGAAGCAAAAGGTCAACAGAGCTTAAGAAAGTTTTCCACATTCAAACCATGTCTCAACACACGGACAACACAAAGATCACAAGCATAGCACTCAATGGCAACAGAAACTACATACCCTGGTCCAGATCAGTTACGATCGGTCTCAGTGGCAAAGGCAAACTACAGTTTGTCACAGGCACCAAAGAAAAACCCAAACCCATTGATCCCCAGAAACCAACAGAAACAGAAATAGCCAAAGTCGAAGAATGGCAAACCACAGACCACATGGTTATGTCGTGGCTACTGAACACCATGGAGCCACACATTTCCAACATGTTCATGTTCTACAACTCGTCAAAAGAAGTGTGGGACAAAGCCAAGAAATTATATGGCCAACAGAAGAACTTTGCCCACATTTTTAGCCTCAAACAGGAGATTTCAAAGATCAAACAAAGTAATCAAAGCAACATGCAATTGGTGACAGAGTTAGTTTCAAAATGGGAGGAACTCAACACTTTTCTCCCACCAACAACATACAAGGTCGAAATTCAGAAAAGGAACGAGCATGACTTAATTTTTACTTATCTGGGAGCACTCGACGCAAGTTATGAGGCAACCCAATCCCAAATCATCCTCTCAGCCGAAATGCCAAGCTTCGACGATATAGTAGCAACAATCGAGCAAGAGGAATCCCGAAGAACACTCATGAACCCACAACAATCAGAAAATTCCGAAAACAATCGAGCCTTCAAGGCTCAACATCCAATCCCTAATTTCAGAGACTTTGCCAAAACGAGGGGGATCTCAACGGCCGACTGGTGCGACCACTACAAACGTGCAGGGCACAACCAAGAAGGCTGTTGGATCCTTCATCCTCATCTTCGGCCGGCTCGGAACAAGGGGGAGAGAGGAAACTGGAACGGAGCAAGAAGGGAGAGGCGATTTGGAGGATTCGGGAGTGCAAGCAGATGCGTCGACTTTTGCCCTAATGAAGGGTCTGGACTTGGACTAGGAGCTGGGCCTGGACTTGGAGTTGAGCATAAGGGGCATAATGGGCCTGGACTTGGAGTTGGGCATAAGGGGCATAATGGATCTAGCAATGGACCTGGACTGGCTGGACTTGGATTTGGTCAAGAATTGGGCCAATCTAATTTAAATGAAGGTATTGGGCCTTCCGGAACTCCTACAGCCCAATTGACACAGCTACTGGGCCAACTAAACGGTTTGTTACAACAACAAACTTCAGGTTTTGTACACTCTAAACCCGATTTAAATAATTTAAATATTTCTAAAATTGCTAATTTTTGTCAAAATACGAGTAAATGGATTATTGACTCTGGTGCTACCGACCATATGACATGGGACAAAAATAAAATTCAAAATATCGCCCAAATTAAGGAACCTCAGCACGTAATTGTTGCGAATGGAAATAAAGCTCAAATTTGGGGCTCTGGTACAGCCAGACTTTTTTCAAAAATCGTAAAAAATATTTTATACTTACCGGGCTTTAATTCAAATATATTATCTGTTTGTAAAATAACTCAAAATTTAAATTGTAATGTTATATTCTCACCAGATAGAGTGACCTTTCAGGATCGAGAATCAGGGAAGAAGATTGGTGAGGGTTTTTTAAAAAATGGGCTTTATTATCTTGAAGAAATTCCCAATAGATGTCATGTATCGGTCAGTCCTACAAATCAGGACAAGTTGCTGCATTGGAGATTTGGTCATCCATCTGATCAAGTTTTAAATAAACTGTTTTGTTATAATCTTAACTCTAGCAATTGCGATGTTTGTAAGTTTTCAAAGCAAACTAGGTTGCTGTTTTCCTTATCTACCAATGTTTCAGAAAAATGCTTTGACTCAATTCACTCTGATGTGTGGGGGCCGGCTCCTGTGGATTCTTATAACAACTTTAAATATTTTGTTACATGTATCGATGATTTTTCTCGTACTATTTGGATTTATCTTTTGAAAGGAAAAAATGAGGTTTTCTCATGTTTCCAAGAATATTTTACTTTTATTGAAAATCAATATGATGCAAAAATCAAGATTTTTAGATCTGATAATGGGACAGAATATGTAAACAAAAACTTTTTAGACTTTTTCAAATTAAAAGGAATTTTACATCAGACTACATGTGTTAACACACCTGAACAAAACGGAGTTTCCGAAAGGAAAAATCGTCACCTACTTGAAGCCACTAGGTCTTTTCTCTTCCAAAGTAATGTCCCAAAATCCTACTAGTCAGACGCCGTGTTAACGGCTACTTACCTTATAAATAGATTGCCTAGTGCAAGGTTGAAAAACATGAGTCCGTTAGAAATTCTTAAAGGTAGGAAAATTGACCTTGACCATATACGGGTCTTCGGCTGTACATGTTTCGTACACATAAAAAGACATGACAAATTGGATAAAAACTCGGTTAAAACCATGTTTTTAGGATATTCTTCTGAAAAAAAGGGATATAAGTGTTATGATCTAAAAACTCATAAACTCTATTTCTCACGTGACGTTTCCTTTTTTGAAAACACGCCCTATTATCAACAAAATGAACAAAAACATGCGCAAAGTCAACCAACTATGTTACCACCAAATACTTTCTTTTTCCCGGAAGAAACAAATCAAGAACAGGTTGAGCATGAGGAGGATGAACAAACTGGTAGAACAGGTGCAATTTCTTCAGGGGGAGAAGAAGACGAGGAAAATGAATCAAGCGAGGAATCAACTCAAGAAGAAATTGTCTTGAGAAGACCCAGTCGACAAATCCGACCTCCTGCCAGATTAAGGGATTATGTATCCCATCAGGTGATGTATCCAATTCAAAAGGGTAATGTATCCCATCAGGTAATGTATCCTACTCAAAACTGTATCTCTTATAAACAAGTTTCTCCTGGATATCGGGCCTATTTGGGTAACATATCCAAAAAAACCGAACCCACGAACTTTAATGAAGCCACCCAGGATCCTATCTGACGTAAGGCTATGAATGAAGAACTTCAAGCTTTAGAAAAAAATGACACATGGGATATTGCCCACTTACCAAAGGGAAAAAAACCCGTAAGCTGTCGATGGGTTTATAAAATCAAATACAATAGTGATGGTACGATTGAAAGATATAAGGCTAGGTTAGTTGCCAAAGGTTTTACCCAAACCTACGGCATTGACTATCAAGAAACATTTGCACTAGTAGCAAAAATGAGCACCGTTAGAATTCTATTATCTGTAGCTACCAACTCAGGATGGAATCTGTTTCAAATGGATGTTAAAAATGCTTTCCTTCAAGGAATTCTGGAAGAAGAGGTCTATATGACTCTTCCCCCAGGCCATAAAAATACTTCAGATCCATCGCTAGTGTGTAAGCTAAAAAAGTCAATCTACGGTCTTAAACAATCTCCAAGAGCATGGTATGCCAAACTAAGTTTTTCCCTTTTGAAAAATAATTTTATCAAAAGCACAGCCGATTCATCCATGTTTGTCAAACACTCACAAAATTCCACTACTATTATTTTAGTCTATGTTGACGACATCATCATCACTGGGAATGATAATGAAGAAATTAAAAGAGTCAAACGACACTTGAAAGACGAATTTGATATCAAAGACCTTGGAAAACTCTCATATTTTCTTGGAATAGAAATAGCTCACTCCAGCAAAGGCCTATTCCTATCTCAAAGAAAATATGTCATTGACTTGTTAAAAGAAACTGGTAAGCTAGGAGTTAAACCAGCCGGTACCCCAATGGAAACCAATGTTAAACCTGGACCAGAAAATGGTGATCTACTACCTGACATAGGACAATATCAAAGGTTGGTAGGGAAACTAATCTATCTTACAGTTACCAGACCTGACATTGCATTTGCAGTAAGTGTTGTTAGCCAATTTATGCATGCTCCACGTACCAGTCACTTAAGTGCCATTGATAGGATACTAAGATATCTTAAAGGCACTCCAGGTCAAGGAATTTGGATGCGGAAAAATAACTCTAATACTGTAATTGGTTTTTCTGATGCAGATTGGGCCGGGAGCTGCGATAGAAAATCAACCACAGGCTTCTGTACCTTTGTAGGTGGCAACTTGGTCACTTGGAAAAGCAAAAAACAAAATGTTGTAGCAAGGTCAAGTGCAGAAGCAGAGTATCGTGCTATGGCATCCACAGCAAGTGAACTCATTTGGATCAAGCAACTGCTTAAAGATATGAAGACAGAATACATAGGAGCTATGCAAATGCACTGCGACAATCAAGCTGCGCGACATATTGCATCCAATCCAGTCTTTCACGAGAGGACCAAACACATCGAAGTCGACTGTCACTTTGTCAGAGAAAAAGTACAGTCGGGAGAAATAGAAACCCCATTCGTTAAAAGCAAAGAACAATTGGCGGACATCTTTACCAAGGCACTCGATAAAACCAATCATTTTAACATTCTTGGCAAGTTGGGATCAATCAACTTATTCGAACCCAACTTGAGGGGGAGTGTTGAGAAACAAAGACTAGTTAAGAAAGAACTAGTTGCCTCAGAACTTAGTTCATCATAGGCTGGCCTCAGAAAGGTCACTTTCATCATAGACCACATTTAGGGAAAAAGGAGCAGCTCAGTACAAAAAGCCAACTCTACTTTTATCCCTTCTTGTGTATTGTACATCAGTCTATATGAGGATAGGACAGGAGACCGTTGCTTATTAATCTATATAAGCCATCACTATTCCCCCATTGTAAATCAGAACAAATGAGTTAATAATATTCCATTGTTCATCATTTTTATCTCTTAAATTCAACAAGTCTCCAGAGATTCTAGTATATGGAAAATCGAGGAAAAAAATCAAGAAACCTTAATTTCTAAAAATTAAAGATCTCACCCAATGAGTTTACTAAACTCAGTTTCTTTTTAATTTATTTCAAGAACTATTCACAAACTTTCAGATTCGTTAAGGATATGCAACTTCCTTTGAAAATCGGGTATCTCGTTCATGGAACCAGGCTCTCATACCCAGAAATAAAATATAAGAATTCAAACACGAAAATCTTAAAATTTTAGAAACTAAACTAGCAAAAAATAAAGATTAAACACGGAGAAATTATTTTGGCCGAAGTTCCAGAGGTTCGGTGACCCTTTTAACACATAGTCCTCTGTTGAGCATCCATATGAAATGGATACTGCTTGATTGCACTATGAACCCAAAAATGGCAACAAAAAAAAAGATTGTTCAGTATTAAACAGATCAAGTCAAACGAAGATATATCTTTCAAACCATGCTCTCAAACCATGCATGCGCCTGACTTGCTTCTACACTTGATAACAATGCACATGTATGGTGCAGAAAACTAGCCATGGTTTGATTTTTGGCGACTTTTCATGAAGAAACTCATTTTTCATGAATGATTGACACTATTTCATTGACTATGAATTGAATTCTATAAATAGATAATAGATTTCAATTTAAAACAAATCATATCAATCAATCAAAATTCAAATATAGTCCCTTTATTCCAATTAAATCTCACATACAAACTTTAAGTGCTTTTCAAGTTTTTGAAAGAAAAGTACTTAAATATTTTTCTTTTTAAAGGTCAGTTTAAATTTTACAAACTACTTGTTGGTATATCCCGTTAAGCACTCAAATAATTTTACAGGGGGCGAATATTGTTTAGGGACAATGATTACACGTTCAAGCCTATTTTGATTACGGTATTTTTGCGGCCGTTATCTTGTTCTCTTCTCCTATTTTCTATATTTTCTCCAATAGTGACTACTTTTGTGCCACTTGTCAATGCATAGCATTTCCCAACAGTAAACACGAATTCGTGTTGATCATTCAAACAAGCTCAAATATCCCTTTTCTTGAACTTGTGTACTCTACACACAAACGATGTGGGTAGTAGTTTGTTGTCCTACGGATAGCCCCCATCACCTTTTTTTTTTCCTTAGTACAGGAATACAATCGAGACTTTACAAAAAAAAAGAAGGTATTGGAACATTTCATTTTTTTTTTAATCAAAATTATGTTCACTAGTTTGACATCTCTATTCACTTGTAGACGAAGAAGCTGCAAATCGTCTATTTACACCTTCTTACCTCTCTATTGATGTCTGAACAACCTTGATGGTAAAAAAAAAGCACTTGAAGGAAATTTTAAGCACGTCCAAACATACTCTCAGTTCTCTGTAAAGGAAAATAAATGAAAAATTCTTTTTCATAATTGCTTTCACTAGTAACTAAACAAAAAATCATGAGAATTTAAATTGGTTTTTTGTTATCACACTGTAAAGTGTAGTACATAAAGTGTTAATTTTGAAAATAACATATAAACAATATAAATACATCTTATATAAACGGTGCAATTTGTAAGAGCTTGTTTGATATATATTTTTTTTAAATCATTTTTAACCACACATTTTATGAAATTCAAAAACTTTCTCCACTTTTTAACCATATTTTCTTAAATTAATTTTTCACTCGAAAAAATCTGTATCAAATTTACCATTTTCATAATGAGTGACAATAATATGTGGACTTGGTACTTTTACCGACTATAATATCGCATTCAACCTCTCAGTTCAATTTTAATTTGTTTAACAGGAAAATATTCTCCTAAATCATCCCTAAATATTTGCTTTTAAAAACCCATTTTACTTGAAACCATTACCAAGGCTTTGGAACCTTCAGCCTGAGTATTTGCTTGCAAAGGGCCTAACTTATAAGTTCAATTCATAAAAACCTCATCAAAACAAATTTTTGACAAATAATTCAATAAACCTACATTTTTCTATAGTTTATACTCGGTTCTTTCCACCTCATCTTCATTCTCACCTTCCCTCTGTCTCTCATTTTCCTTTGTGCACCAATCACCTACATGTCCCAATTCTTTGGAATTAACCCCCCCCCCCCCCCCCCCCCATCTACACAGCCTTCTAGTATTGTTAATTAATGTTGATTTGAATAGAATCGAGACAATTACACACTATTTTTTTTAAAAAGGAAATTTATTAAAGATTATCTATCAAAATTTGAAAATTTTCTCATCAAAGTTAAAAAAAGAAAACATTTTGGAAATTTCCTCACGAGACTTTGGCAAATGGATACAAAATTAATGGCACCCCACAAAATCTGAACCAGTTGAAACCAGTTGGCGACCCCTCGAAATTTTGCCACTGACAAATAAAAACAATTGAAGACAGAATCCAAACGTCAAGGAACATCCGGTAAAAAATAAAACCTTAAGCCATTCTCTTGCAAGATTTGGGTTTTTGCCACCCAAAGAAACCGTGAGATTTTGGTAAAATAACGAATGCATTTTTTGATGGACGCTCGAGTTTTTCTTTTGTGTTTACTGTGTTTTTTCTTTCTTTTTCCGAATCTTTCTCATGCTGCTGTCCAAATCCCTGGAGGGTATGTCGCTCCTTTTGAATGTAAATTAATTCATATGTACATGTATATGTATATTTGTATTCGTATGTCTATTCAAGAATTTAGATCATGGCTGATTTTTATTTTTATTTTTATTTTTTGTGGGTTATTTTTTTATCAGAAAAGAATCGGTTTTGAAATTGACCACGGGTACCTCTTCTGTTCCGTTGGATCCAACACGGGTCACCCAAATCTCATGGCGTCCCAGGTTCTATTTTTTTTTTTTTTTTTCTCTCTTTCACTTTTTTTACTTTCACCTCACTCTGTATTTGTATGTAGAGTTAAATGTACATATTTGTGCGTGCGTGTGTTGTGTTGAATCCACTGTGTTTGATCAATGATGTTATGATTTTAATGGTGATCGAATTCTACAGGGCTTTTATATACAGGGGATTTTTGACTGATAAGGAGTGTGATCATCTTATCACTCTGGTTAGCCCTTTTTTTCCTTTTCCAATATACCTGCATATTATTAATAATTTGTTGGTCGGTCGTGATTTATCAGATTAAATGAAAAAAGGAATTACAAAACGGTCACTGAACTTACCTAAAAATTAGGTGGTCAAGTTTCTATGTCCACGTGTTTTGATCCTTTAAGTTTGAATTAAAATCATAACGGTCCTTCAGCGACCTTTGTGAAACAAATTAAAACTTCGGTGACCGTTTTGTAATTGAACTCTTTGAATAATTGAAATAAGCTGGATCCTTCTGGCAAGAGGGTTTTTTTGCATTTCTTCTTTATGGGACTAATAGTAAGTTATACAGTTGTTAATTATTCATAATTTAGAGGAAGGGAAGGAAGGGTGTGAACTTCATTTATTTGTTATCCATTTGATTGAATTTGGATTAGCAGGCTAAGAATAAGCTCAAGAAGTCTAGGGTAGCAGACAATGATTCTGGAAAGAGTGAAGAAAGTGAAGTCCGCACAAGTTCTGGCATGTTTCTTAAGAAGGGTCAGGTTAGTGAAAAATACTATTCCAAGATTTTTCTTTTCTCGACTTTGAATCCTGTTTTAACAATTTTTCAGATTTACATGGTTATACTTTAATGTGGGTGGCATGTGTTTTATACTATACTTGGATATTAGGATGTTTCTGAGTACTTATTTTATGGAGATTTAGACTTGTTACTGCCTGTTAATTATGACATAAAGCACTCTGCGATCTGATTTAAACCTGTGATTGTTATACTGGTGAATGAGGGTGCCAAGTATCTAAAACGCAATACACTTGCATTGTAATTGTGTTCCCATCATTTATAGTTAACTAAACACATATTTGTTACATAACAGTTCAAATCGCATTTATGTTGGAACTACCACAAAAATAGGTTTGCAATAAAATGCATAAAGTATTTAATTATTAATGGGCGTGTAATGCAATGCACCCCTTTTCCAATGAATAAATGGGAAGCAAACTTTGACGATGTGGAGCCTTCATTGACAGGTAGTATCTTCATTCCTCCCACCATATGATAGTCTTGTATAGAATTGACTGTTAGCTTTGGAGATGGATATGCATTGTGAGCAAAGTAGAACTACCCTACTAGTAATACCTAAATCCAGAAGAGATTTCATTTTGGTTGATTGATGATAGAAAGAAATTTGTTTACATCTTAGTCTCATTGCTTTCTTTTTCTTGTTTAAGGAAGAGCTCAGTATTCTTTTTGCCATCCTGATAAAATTTGATCATCACGAATTGGCTGCTATTCTGAATGTTTGTTCTCCAACAAATATTGAGCGCACGCCACCTCAAAATGCGATTGCCTGAATTTCTTTTCTTTTCGAAAAAGGGGTCTGCCTTCGCTAGAGGGATTTTATACTAGATTCACGTATTCTTTCTAAAAGCACACATTTCTCTTCTTGACACAGTAAGGACATAAGTGATAACATTTTATTTTAATATGCAATTTAAATAAGAGTACGGTAAATATGCTTAAATTTAACGTCTCATTTCCTTTTCATCAAGTCATTGAGATGCTGGAAAAGTTATAACATATATTTTTGTAATGTGAATTTTTTGCATAAATTATCAGAATGTGGCCTTTTACTGTTGCTTGTTGCGTTTTTTTATATCGCAAGTGTACGATATCGTAACAAGTAATATAGTGGACCTAAGAGTCCGGATTATCGTTCCAACAAGAACTATACTTTAGACTTAACCTATTTTTTCTAACTCCTATCTGATAAAAGACAAACAAATAAATGATTATGATAGTTGTGAATGTTAAAATGAACTAACTGCCTAAACCAAATGAAAATTATGATGAAATAACAAATACAAATGGATCAAAGATTCATGTGATATATTAGGCAAAACAATTTCATATAATAATCATCTTAATTCCCAACTCAAGATTCTAACCTAATGTAGTGTTCGGTTGAATTCTCCTACGGTATTTAATTTACCCCTCTCGAGTTTTCATTGAGCCTATTTAACTAATTCAATTACATGTCTCTATGCGAATTACCCTTAGTTAAACGAGTTATGGCACTAGGAATTCATATAACGACCACAGTACTAGGTATAGATATCTCTACACGTTATACTTCGTTACCAGATTTTATTACACGTTCTAAGTCTCAAATTTACCTCTCGATTTGTAAAAAACTCAATGGATCATCAAATTATTGATCAAGTAATTCAATGCATTGCAATCATAATAAAATCAACACATAGAAGAATAAAATACGGAATTATTGAATTAAAGAACTAAAGGTCTCAATAGATGCCCTAATAAGGAGTTTAGCTACTCATAATGTAAGAAGAAAAACAAATAAATAAACTTGAATATATCACCGAATTATTGGAATAAAGATATGAAAAAGAATAAACTCTTGCACCAAGGTCATCTTCTTCTTCCAATCTTTGCTTTGATCTTGAATCTCTTGATGTTTTCCTCCTTTTAATTGTGCTCTTAACGTGGAACTCTCTTTTCAATGTGTGGGAGCCCCCCACTTTCCTGCCTCCTTAGATCTATTTATATTTTCTTCACGTTCTTGGCCAATTTGAAATCTTTTTGTGGAGTTTTCACGACCCAAACAATAAAAACCTAAAATCCTTGGCGGCGCAAGCGCCTGGACGCTACGGGACAGCGCTTGGGCGCTGAATTTTTGAAAAAACTAGTATATGTAGCGCCTGGGCGCTGAGTTGCTGTCCAATCTGTGTTTGATTCAGTATTTTTGTCATAACTTTTGCTCCCAATATCCAATTACGACGATTCAAAATGCGTTGGAAAGATAACTCAAAGAGCTACAACTCTAATAGAAATATCTCTTTCCCAGTTCGAACGTTTGCTAGGCCAAAAATGGATCTCAATCTCCAACTAGAAATTTAGACATCCTTGTGCGGTTGAAAATTGATTTGTTTTCACTCATTTTGATATTTAGTTGTATCTATTTAACCCCTAGCATTCTCGAGTCTTCATCGTGAGTTTTGACAAAACTTTTGAGTATTTACACTTTAGCCTCCAAACTTTGGATCTTGCCTCTTTTTCGCCAATTTTGCATTCTTTTCTCCAATTCTTCATCTTTCATCGAGTTTCACCTAGTAACATATTATATCATAAATTAGGCTATAATCTCATTAAAAGAACGATACAATGTCATAATTTGGAGCCCGAATAAGTGTATAAAATGCACTTATCAGTGCTCTTCATGTGCATCCTTGGAGATACCTTCATTTTTTACTCGTTGCATAACTTGTTTAGTTTAGACCAACAATGAACAAACAAAGAGAAAACACTGGCTTCCGTTATGAGAACAGGAGAAATGCAATTTTCCATTGCTTGTAAAAAGGAAGTTATCAGGCTTTTTTCTCTTTATAAACAAGTGTGATATAGAACCAAAAACGGAGGATGGAGAAACAGAGAGGAGAAGCAGAGTAGAAGAAGAAGAAGAAGAAGCGAGAAGAGGGGACGGGGAGGGGAGAAAACGGGCTGCAAGCCACTTTTCAATTCATCATATTCGTCAATTGTCTAAATTACAATATGAAAATCATATAAATAGCGATAACTTAGCTAGTAACGGGTTTGGGTCAACCCACTACTACAGTCCCAATAATAATAAAAATAGAAAATATAAACGATAAAACTCAATAACAATAAAAGTAAGTCACGATCTCTCGATGATATCCGCATCAACTCTCCCGGGGTTGGAGAAAAACTCGACCCCGTCGAGTGGAGAAACTGCTACCACGATGGACGATCTCTCGTAAGAATCAAATATTGAAATTCCAGCAGTTTGATCCAGATTTGTTGGAGTTTCTCTGTATGACTCAATGGATGGTTTGCATCAGATGGAACTACCCAAGGAACAAGGAAGAATCAAATGTTTCCATCATTGGTCAATACAATCTACTTATCTAAAATAACATCAATTGTATTTTTGTGTGCTGTAATAGATAAGATTGAAGTAAAAATATTAACATGGACATGTTAGGGGTCCACATGGCTAAATAGAAAAGGATCATCAAAGGAATTGAAACGATATTTGTAATTAATGAAGTCTTCAATATTTATAGCGTGGTAGTCAAAATGTGATAAAAGATCAATGACATGTGCATTTGGATCAATATGCTTTACAATTTTAAAAGGACCAGCACTATGATCTTGCAACATAACATAATTCCCAATATTAAATTCAAAATGTCGTTTATGCAAATCATCATGAAGTTTAAATGATGCATTACTTGCTTCAAATAGTTTAATCTCAATATGCAAATCATGAAGATGATGTACAAATGCCTAAGTTGGCATCGATACACTAGCATGTGGGGACATGAGAATAAGGTCTAAAGGTTTCATAGGTTCATAACCATGAATAAATTCAAACGGACTCATATTTATTGACCACTTCACAGAATATATATATATATATATTTGAACTGTTTGGACGATCAAATTCTAATTCCCAAGATTTTGCTTGAGAGTTGCATGATTACACAAATCAATAGCACATTTGTGTTGGAAAATTGTACGACATACAATACTTACTGAGAGGTATTGGGAATACAAGGCACAATACGTGAATTCATAAGAAAAATCCGAATACTACCAAATGAGGTGTTCTTACTATCATCCAAGTCATCAAATTCGTCAAGTTTAGGTTCACATATTTGATCTTCTAACTGCACACCTATTATATTATTTCGTTTTTCAATGACTAAGGCTCGGCTAGGACATTTGGAAAAGATGTAACCAAAGTCCTTATAGTTGAAACACTGCAAGTGAGAAGAAATAATTGAAACATCAGGAATTGTACCCTCATTTTCGAACACAAAAGGAACATTAGACTGGGAAGGTCTCCTAATAGACTTAAGAGGAAGCGGCACTGAGAAGATTGGTGTATGGTTGTCACCACACTTTTTATATGGAGTACCAATAATTAATTCAAAATCTCGGGCTAGAGAGTAAGCATGATCAAGAGTAGTTACATTTCGAAGGAAAAACTCACGCCTAAGATCATCTCTTAGACTTTGTCGAAACCTACTCAAAGTTGATGTCTCATCCTCAATGATATGACATTTCATTCAAACTTCCTCAAATTGAGCAACATACTCAGTCACTAACCAATTCCCTCGTGCAGTCCATTGAGTAAAAACCTTAAAATCTAAGCATTCATCAGAAGTAGGAGCATTTACTTTATTGTTTCTAAAGAAATGCTCATTGTGACATGGAAAAGAATGAGTATTGTGACGGTCATAACCTCATTCTTGCTTACGAACCCAAGCTACATCCCTACGGCCGTGTCGAAAATATTTTTGATCACCTTGTCGATAACGATATTGTCTATTATAGAACACTTTAGAATTATCAACACCAGTCGAATGATGGATTTACTTAAAAGTGGACAACCCAGCACTTAAATCTTTATTCTCTTCACGAGTAGGAGTCATCTTAGTTTGTAAATGTTGTTGGCTAGTGACAAGTTGTGCTAATTGATGAGTGATGGCATCAAGTTGAGATAGGTCCATGGTCAGGTTACAGGAACTAGATGTGACAAAGCAACCACTACGCAACTGCATGTAATTTACTACCAGTTAAATGAAGTGTATAGAGAGATCAACAAACAACTCGTTTTAAAATCGAAAATAACGACGTGATCAATTTTTTTATTAGTAATCTTTTTTTTTGGGACTATGTAAATTCAAATATGTCAAGTTAATACTACTGATACATGTAAAATAACAAAGTAGAGGTCAAATACTAGTAAAAAATTTGATCACGTAAATAAGTGGGTAAAATTAGAATTGAACAAGACAATGGATTCGATAGCGTGAAAGTTAGTAAAATTATGGAAATTTAACAAATCAAGGGATTTGTGAACGTAAATTGTAGGTAAAATTGGAATAATAGCAACACAAAATTTTAATTGATACAATTTTAAAACGAAACTGTAGTATAAACTAAAGACAAAGAAATAGTAGTTCCACTGTTGTTCGTCGAAGTAATTGAGCACCAAGTAATTGATTTTCAAAAACAAAAAAACAATAGCTCTCTGTTCTATTCGTGAAGTAACGGAATCAACCAAGAGGTACCTACAAAATATGTTAGAAAATAATATATATATATATATATATATATATATATGAATTTGCACCCTTTTGTTGCGCTTTTTTCCTCCTTTTTTTCAAACTTTTTTTTTTTTGAAACTGAAAATGGAGGATGGAGGCCCAAAATAATATTAAACAGAGATTTTTTGTTGGGAAATTACAAAAAATCAGATGTTTAAAGATTAGTGTTCAAAAATCAGGTTAAATGTTTAATTATTCAAAAATCAGGTAATAGTTTTATATTTTAATTTAATATATTAATATTAAAACCCTAATTTTATCAATCCATTTGACAATTTCTCCCCCTTTCGCCTCTCTTCTTTCCTCATCTCTCTCCCTTCTCACTCTTCTCCCTCCGGCGACTCCATCATCTCCATCCGGCGGATCCGTCGACAACAAGTAGAAGGCTGCTCCGACGATCATTCACAGCTATCCGACGAGCATCGGTGCACATTCGTCGCGACGAGCAGCGATAGCATCCTCTTCTCGTGATGAGCAGCAGCAACAGCGCTCCTCTTTTCTCCCTCGTCCTCTTCTCTCGACGAGCAGCAACAAACACATCTCATCTCCTCCCTCCTCCCATTCTCGCGATGACTGTGTGCAGTCCCTTTCTTCTCCCTCATCCCCTTCTCATGTTTTGCTGTGGGTGTTGCCGTGTGGTGTAAATGGAGATAAGGAGGAGGTGGTGGCGGCTGTGGGTGGTGTGGTGGTGGTGGTTTCGAAGCAGATATGTGAGATGAGACCGTCGTTGTTCTGTAGTTAACGGTAATGGTAAGATGTTGGTGTCGATTGGTCTGTCGATCTGGCTCGACGATGTTTTGGTGTTTTTTTGCATTTGTTGATTTATTTGGGATGGTGGTGTTGCTATTGTGAGATGGTGTTGTGGTTGGGTGCGGTGGTTGTGGGTGTGTGCTGTGGGTGGCAGTGGCGGTGACGCTGTGTGTGCGGTGGTATTTGACCAGATATGGTGTGTGTGTGTGTGTGTGCTGTGGCTGCGTGGTGGTTACAGTGGAGCTGAAGTTTAGGAGAAATCGGATGGTTTTGGTGGCGATTTTGGTGTATGTGTGTGCAGTGGCTGTGTGGTTTGTACTGTGGGGTGTATATGTGTTCTGTGTCTGCTGTTGGGTGGCTGCGTGGTGGTTACAGCGGAGTTGAAATTTAGTAGAAAACGGATGGTTTTGCTGGTTTGTGCTGTGGGTGTGAAGGTACTGTGACTGGCGGTGGTAGTTTTGACGGTGATGGGATTAAGAGTTTGTGATTTAGGTTTTGTGATCAAAAATATAATCTGTGACCTTAAAATTCAGTAATCTGTGACTCTGTGACCAACTATTTTGTTATCTGTGACCTAAAAATTATATAATATGAGACCGTAAAAAAATCTGTGACCAATTATTTTGGAAATTTGTGACCGTGTGACCTATAAATTTTGATCTGTGACCAATTAATTTTGGAATCTGTGACCAACGAAGTAATTGTGACCTATAAATTTTGATCTGTGACCAATTAATTTTGGAATCTGTAACCAACGAATTAATTGTGACCTATAAAATTTTTGAACTGTGACCGTAAATTGTAAATATGTGACCAGAATGGTCATCGGAAATAGTCGCCGGAATAGTTGCCGGAATCGGAGCAGTCGCCGGAACGGTCGACGGAGAAGAGTGGTGGTCGGAATGATCGTCGGAGTGGTATGAATGATGCATGTGGGATAGGTTAATTATATTATATTAAAATTAAATATTTAATAATAAATTGATTTAATAATTTATTACTTCATTAAAAAAAAAAATCTGATTTTTGAATTTTCAAACAATAAACCTGATTTTTGATTTGGTGTAAAGTAAACACCTTATTTATGAATTTTTCCCTTTTTTGTTTTTCATTTTTTTTCACTTCTCTCTCTTTTTTTTTTCCAACAACATTACATTTCTAAGGTGTTTACTTTACACCTTTTCAAAAATACAAAAACAAGTTTGAAAATTCACAAATCAGGTTTTTTAAATTTTTAATTAATAATTAATGAATTATTAAATCAATTTATTATTAAATATTTATTTCTAATTTAATATAATTACCCTACCACACCTCCACCACCCCCAACCGACTTTCCGATCACCACTCATCTCCGGCGACCGTTCCGACAACTATTCCGACACAGCTCCGATTCCGACGAGAATTTCGATGACCGTTCCGCCACTTTTGAGGTCACAATTCAAAATTTTCGTAGGTCACAATTTGTTCATCGGTCACAACTTAAAAATTTAAAAGTCACGATTTGTTCATCGGTCACAATCACAACATTTAAAAGTTACGTTACTTATTTTATGGTCACAAATATCAATTTATTGGTCACAAATTAATAATTTTCAAGTTACAAATTAGTAATTTTTAGGTCACACAGCTTGTACTTTCGTTGGTCACAATTTGTTCATCGATCACAACTTAAAAATTTAAGTCACAATTTATCCATCAGTCACAGATCACAAAATTTATAAGTCACAATACTTAAAATTGGTCACAAATTAATAGGTCACAAACAACCTAATATTTTCTGACTACCGTTTCACCACACCTTCCCACCACCACCACGCCAAAACTGCATCGACCACAAAAACCACTACTTTACCATGACCGCAATGGCAGCACCACGGGACCACAGCGCCGCCACCTCACGCACCTGACACCCAACCGCCGTACCCACACACACCCAACCGCACCAACGCCGCACCCCCAGACACACCTAACTGCACAACTAACAGAACTGCAACCACCACAACGCAGTGAGGGAGAGAAGACAGAGAACGAATGTGTCAGATTTTTATAGATTCGAAGCACCTGTTAGGTTTAATCGGCTTCGGCGCCACCACAACCACGTAGATGTCGGATTTTTCAGTTTCCGTCACCATTATGAGGAGGATTCCGATTGATTGAGGGTTTCGATTGATTGGGCGGCGATTTTTGCGAATGCAGAGTGGGAGGAGAAAGTGGAGAGACGGACGAGGGCTGCCAACGGAGGAGACCGCATCAATCAAAAATGAAAAAAGAAAAAAGAAAAACAGATCTACCAACGGAGGAGAAAGTCGTCGGACGAGGGCTGCCAACGGAGGAGAAAGTGGAGAGACGGAGAGAGCGTTGTTGCTCTGGGGAGACGACGATCGCTGGAGAGACTGAGAGTGGAGATGTGGGAGACGGCTGTGTCGTGGAGAGATTGTGAGAGAGTGGAGGTGTAGATTAGTTTAGGGTTTGGATAGTTTATGTAGATATAAAAATAAAAATAATATTTTTATTTAAATTTTTAATTAAAACCTGAAATTTGAATTATGAAACTAGATATTTGATTTGTGAAAATGATATTTTAAAAACAGGTGTAGGTGTAATTTCCTCCTAAAAGTATATTACAAAATTAGGGCCAAAATCGAGCAGGTCCAAAGGCCCAAAATACTAAGGCAAGCTCAAAACAAAATACTAAGGGCTGTGTCGCGAGAGAGATTCACCCAGTGAGAATTCGGTGCCACCGGTGAGATTTTGGGGTTCCCGTCGGCGCCTGGCTGTGTCGCGAGCGAGAGAGACTGCTGGTTGTGTGTCTGTTGGTCGACGAAGGTTCTGGCCGGAGAGCTGAGTTCTGGTCGAAGTTGGTTCTGTCCGTGGTTACTTGGTAGTCTTGGCTGCCGGTCGAAGTTTGTTTGTTTGTTTTTTTTTTTTTGGGTGTGTGGGTTGCGAATGTGTTGCAGCGAGTGGTTGTGGGCTCGGCCGATCAGATGCAGCCGGTAAGATCTGGGTTTCGGCGGCTGGGTTGTAGGTTGGTGTTGCGGTTGGCTCAAAATTGGGGAAGGCCAAGGTAATTTCTGGGTTTCTGGGTTTTTTTTTTTTTTTCCTAGTTTTGAGTTTCGGTTGACTGTAGAAAAGGGGGGTGTTGGTTTGATTGTTGATGCTATATAGAGAAGATGAAGCTGGGGTGATTGGGCCGGTTTTGTGCGTACTGGTGGCGGTTTTTGGCGTTGGTTTGACTGTGTGAACGGTAGCTGTGGCGTGTAGGGGAGGATTGGTGATGGAGCAGTGTGGTGAGCTAGCAGTTTTGGGTTTTGCAGTGTTTGGAATGCAAATTGACGATGGACACCAGGTTTAAGCTCTGTTATCAATTTGATGTAGAACCAAAAATGGAGGAGGAAGAAACATAGGGGAGAAGCAGAGTAGAAGAAGAAGTGAGAAGAAGCGGGGACGGGGCAGCAAGCCACTTTTCAATTCATCAATACTCTAATTACAATATGAAAATCATATAAATAGCGAAAATCTAGCTTGTAACGGGTTTGGAACATCACACTACTACAAGCTCAGTAACAATAAAAATAGAAAGTGGAAATTACACAAATCAGAATTTTCAAGATTCAACTTCAAATTTTAGATACAAAGTTTCACTTTTCAAAAATTAGATGTTTCATCTCAAACCTTAATCAATTTCATTCCAATCCAACTTTCTTCCTCCTATCGCTCTCGGTCTCTTCTCTACTGTCCTCTCTTCTCACTCTCTCTTGGTGTCGTAAGGTGGGTCTCGATCAATCTCGCCTAGGCGGACGCTGGGGTTGCGCTGGCATTTGGGGCTAGGCTAGGGCTTGGGTTGATAGTGGTAGCGTTGGTAGCCGAGGTTGTGTTAGTGGTGGTAGGATGTTCGATTGGTGGTGGGTCTAGAAATGTCATTGCCATCGTTGGTAGGTCGGAGGAATTTAGGCCGTTTGGTGTCGATATCTCCGTTGCCATATGGGGAGTGAGTGCTATTGTTGTTTGTCGGGTTGGGATAAAAAGGAAATGGGAGAATCGGACTTAAATGTTGGGTTTTACAGTGGGCTTATATGTTCCAACTTTGTGTTGGCGGTGGTGGGGCATGGCAGTCTCCGTCTCCTCTCCTAACTCTCTCTTTCTCTTCACCGGTGGCGGTGGGTTTGGTATTAGCGGTGGCGTGGCGTGGCTATGCCTGTGGCGGCAGAGACGTTCATATATGGTGGTTGTTGTGACTGATTAATTGGTGGTGGCGGCTGTGATGGAGATTGTGGTGGCGGTGGCTATGGATTGGTGGTGATTGCGGTGATTGTTGGTGGTAGTCGTGGCGGCAACATAGGCAGCGATGGTAGGTTTGGGGATTTTCTTGGTTGGTTGTTTGGTGTGGTGTGGTGGTAAAGAGTGTAGATGGTGGTTGTGATGGTCACGGCAGCGGTGGTGTTGACGGTAATGGATTTGAGAAGACGATGGTGTGGTGGTACAAGTGGCATTGGTGGTCGTGTTACTGTTGGCGGAGGTAGTGGCGTTGACGATAATGAATTTGAGGAGACGGTGGTGGTGGTAGTGGTACATGCGACATTGGTGGTTGTGCTACTGTTGGTGAATGTGGTGGTCACAAATTGTTTTGTTGATTTGTGTGAGGTGATGTTGCCGTCGGAGGTGGTGGTGGTGGTGGCGGCGATGGTGGGAGTGGTGCTGCTAGAGGGGGTGGTGGTCACAAGTTGATTGTTGGTGGTGGTCACAGATTATTTGGTCGTTTGTGACCATTAAATTGGTTAATCTGTAACAAATAAACAATGTGATCAATGAAAAAGATAAATTATGACAAAAAAATAATGTGTGACCTAAAAAATTGTTAATTTGTGATCGATAATTTGACAATTTGTGACTGTCTACTAAGTTATAATATTTGTGATTTGCGACCGATGAATAAATTATGGTGTATAATTTTTTTTATCTGTGATCGATGAACAAATTGTAACTTATAAAATTGTGACCGTAAAATAATTTATAACTTTTAAAATTTCTGATTTGTGATCGATGAACAAATTATGACATATAAATTTTTTGAATTGTGACCATAAAATAATTCGTGGCGTTTCAATTTTTTATTTGTGATCGATGAACAAATTGTGACCTATAAAATTTTGGAATTGTGACCATATAATAATTTGTGACTTAAAATTTGTGATTTGTGATCAAATTATATGGAATTGTGACCTTAATATATTTAATTAATAAAATATATGTTTAATTAATTAATTTATAAATAAAATTTAAAAATATCTGAATTTTGAAATTTTAAATTCAAGTTCTTAAATTTGAAATTAGTAAAAACTAAAACCATCTAGTTATAAAATCTTCCCAAATAGAAAACATAAATGATAAAACCTAATAACAATAAAAGTAAGTCACGATCTCTCGACGATGTCCGCATCAAAGTGGCTTTGAGTTCTTTAGTGTATGTAGGTTTATTGTGAACCATATTTGAAAGACATTGAAAGGTAAGATAACATCTGTGTGAGTCCGTGTCTGCGAGTGTTAAAAATCTGATGCAACACAAACAATGGCTCACATCCTTATTTTTATAACTCGTAGCTAATCTTCAGAAGATCTGCTGTATTGGAACACTATGGATAACCTTGCTGTATAATTCCTTCCCTGATTATCTGTCCAAGAAATTGGATGATCCAATGCATGAGCTTCTTTCCCCTTCATGCACGTGCCAAGTTTACATTTCTGCACGCCCAAAATGTCCTTGGATAATATTGCAATTCAACAAGCATTACAATCATAAATTATCAGTTTTTGGTTGGATGTGCTTTTCATGTCTGGATTATATTTCACAGTCATCCTGCGTTGTTCACTTGACCTTGATTCTTACCTTCCCTGCCTTTACGTGGCAATACTTGGTGTGCTGATCTACTTTTGATATGGGAGACTTGTCGTTTCTTTGATTTTTGTATGGGAATTTTGCTCTTCTGCTATATGGAGAAGACCGTTGTCCCAATAATACATGTTAAATGTGAAGGACTTCATTTTAATAAACAATTTTGTAATTGACTATAACTTACTGAAGTTATAATGTGCTAAATTTTCGTTAATTTTTCGTTGAAGGATGATGTAGTTGAGAGTATTGTATTGAGATTTGTTAGATTGTATAGGGTTATTTATGTCATTTACCATTTCTAGTTTTGTATATATAGTTGGTGTACGTAGCTTCCCTTCATTCAATTTCAATACAACTGAGTTCAACTGATTTTCCCGCCCTTTTCCTCCATTATCAGATCTCGATTTCTCTACTGCAAAGTTCACATGGTATCAGAGCGGTGAATGTCTTCCGCAATGGCAAATGAATCAGATCCTCAAACTGAGAATCAAAGCCAAATGAATCAGGCGGATTCACCTGTTGATCCGTCTTTTGCCGAGACGATGATTGGAGATGTGGCGTCGACTGTAAATCGTTTGATCAGCGATCCTAGCAGTCCGTATTACCTTCACTATGGTGATAATACTGGAATGCAATTGATTTCTGTTGTCCTCACTGAAGAAAATTATGCTACCTGGAGTAGAGCTGCCATTATGGCTCTAAGTGTGAAGAACAAAGAATGCTTTATTGACGGATCCATTACCAAACCTTCATCTGATGATCCTCTCTACGGTGCTTGGAGAAGATGCAATCATGTAGTGTCTTCATGGATCATTAACTCGATTCCAAAAGAGTTGTACCCTAGCGTGATGCATAAGGACTCAGCTAGGCAGATCTGGATTGAGCTCAGAGATCGGTATAATCAAAGCAATGGTCCTCGGATTTATGAACTCAAGAAGCAACTTGCCTTGATTTCTCAGGCAAATAATTCTATTAACTCCTATTTTAATAGATTCAAGGGGCTTTTGGAAGAATTGGAGAATTACAGGCCAGAAATCAGCAACACTAACTATAAATCTGAGGATCAGACCATGCAGTTTTTGATGGGATTAGATGAACATTTTTCTAGTGTGAGAAGCCAGATTTTGCTAATGGATCCTATACCCTCGCTTAATAGAGTTTTTGCTCTAGTCCTGCAGGAAGAAAGGCAAAGGGAGATTGTAAATAAAAGGCAGCATAACATTGTTGATTCTGCTGCTTTTACCAGCAAATTAATGCCTAAGTACATAGGCAATCAGAGAACTACTTTTCTGAATCAGCCACAACGAAGAGAAAAGCCTATTTGTAGTTTTTGTGGAATGCCTGGGCACATTAAAGGAAAATGCTACAAACTGATTGGATATCCACCTGGCCATAGGCTTGCCAAAGACAAAAATCCAGTTGCTAATGCTGTTAGTCAGGCATCTCGAGTTATGGATTCTGAGATAGCAAATTCACTATCAAATGTTACTATCACACCAGAGCAATGTCAACGAATCATTGCACTGCTGGCACCACAGCTCCAAGGACAGGTTTCAGGCTCTAACCAGCATTCACAGAATGTAGTTTCTTCCTCACCTTCTACACCTGATGCTTTTGCCCTATCAGGTAATAGTATCACTCCTGAAGGTAAGTGGATCATTGACACTGGTGCCTCTGAGCATATGGTTTGTTCTATCAAACATTTAACCAAAGTGACTGGCATTATTAATGCATCAGTTCGTTTGCCTGATGGTAGCTTGGCTGTTGTTACACACACTGGAAATGTGAAGTTATCACCTAATCTCATTTTGACAGATGTTTTGGTTATTCCAAGTTTCAAGTTCAATTTGATATCTGCCAGCCAATTGATAATTAAACATCATTGTTATCTGATATTTCTTCACAACTGCTGTCTTATTCAGGATCTTTCAACATGGAAGACGATTGGGGTAGGCAAGTTTGAAGGTGGTTTATACTATTTTCAACATCCTGAACACCAGTGCAATGGTCAATCTCTAGAGTCTTCTTCAAGTTTCAACTCTGTTCACAGTTTAAACAATCACTTTACATCATTTCCAAGTTGTAATAAACCGAATTCTATTGCTTGTACCTCTGTTAACAATGTTGACAATATGAATATTGACATTTGGCATTGCCGTTTGGGTCATATTCCTGTATCTCAGTTGTCTCTTTTACATAAATCAATTCCTGCTATTACTTTTAATGAACATCTACATTGTTCTGTTTGCCCCATGGCTAAGCAACATAGGTTGCCATTTCAAAATAGCGTGACAAAATCTTCCAAGCCATTTGAACTCATTCACTGTGACATATGGGGTCCCTACTCTGCCCCTTCCTTAGACGGATCAAAATATTTTTTAACCATTGTTGACGATTATAGCCGTATGACTTGGACCTATCTTATGAAAGAAAAATCGCAAACCAGACCTATCATTCACTCATTCTTTCACCTTATCCAGACACATTTCAGTTGTAAAATTAAGACCCTCAGGTCAGATAATGGCTCTGAGTTTCTTATGAATGATTTTTATCAAAGTAATGGCATCATTCATCAAATGAGCTGTGTTGAGACACCACAGCAGAATGGGATTGTGGAAAGGAAGCATCAACACATTCTTAACATTGCTAGGGCCATCAAATTTCAGGCCAAATTACCTCACAAGTTCTGGGGAGATTGTATCTTGACTGCCACACATATCATTAACAGAACTCCAACCAAAATCCTTAATGACAGATCACCATTTGAAATGTTATTCTTGACAAAAGCCTCTTATACTCACCTTCGAGTGTTTGGGTGCCTATGTTATGCTTCAACACTCAAAAGAAACCGTACCAATTCGATCCCAGAGCCATACCTTGTGTCTTCCTTGGCTATCCCTATGGCATGAAGGCCTATAAACTGTACAACCTTCAGACCAATTCCACTTTCATCTCTAGAGATGTTATATTCCATGAAACCATTTTTCCATTTCATTATCCAAACTTCTTGAAGTCCATACTTTCCTACGGTAATTCTCCACATCAGAATTACTCTCTATTTCCAAATCATTCTCATCAATTCACTGATATGCCTACATATATTCCAAATCATTCGGATTCTCATCCTTCAATATCACTTCCAATATCACTTCCTCAAAATGAACAATCTCCTTCATTTGAGACCATCTCAACCAATTTGCCTGGAGTCACTACATCTGACAATTTACCTCCTGAGCCTACACTTCAACCATTTGTCATTCCACCTAGAAAATCTGATAGACCAAAAAGAACTCCTTCTTACCTCCATGATTACCATTGCAACTTGGTGTCTCGGATTCCTACTTTCCAATCAGATTCCATGAAGAAAAGGACTGAATCTGGAACACAGTACCCTATATCAGATTGGTTGAACTATAGCCAATTGTCTCATGCACAGAGAACTTATGCTTTGGCTCTATCTACTGTTTCTGAGCCTAAATCATTTGCTGAGGCTTCTAAATCTCCAGAGTGGTGCAAAGCCATGGATGTAGAATTTCAAGCATTAGTTTCCAACAATACTTGGTCTGTTATTGAGCTGCCCACTCACAAGAAACCTGTTGATTGTAAGTGGGTCTTCAAGGTGAAGTTGAAATCTGATGGGACAGAGGAAAGAAAGAAAGCTAGGCTGGTAGCTAGAGGTTTCACTCAGCAGG
The DNA here is from genome assembly GCA_019097785.1 of Fraxinus excelsior. Classification (NCBI taxonomy): domain Eukaryota; kingdom Viridiplantae; phylum Streptophyta; class Magnoliopsida; order Lamiales; family Oleaceae; genus Fraxinus; species Fraxinus excelsior. The sequence continues at coordinate 17,097,544 of CM032638.1, forward strand.
CTGGTTTAGATTACGAGGAAACTTTTTCTCCTGTTGCGAAATTAGCTACTGTGAAGACCCTTCTTGCTGTTGCTGCTCATCATCAATGGCATCTCCATCAATTAGACATTAACAATGCCTTTCTTCATGGAGATTTGGAAGAAGAGGTGTATATGAATCTGCCCCCAGGTTATGAGCAGCAGGGGGAGAATGGTAAAAGGCTTGTTTGCAGGTTGAATAAGTCCATTTACGGGCTTAAACAAGCATCAAGGCAATAGAATACTAAACTAACTACCTACATTGTTTCACAGGGGTTTCAGCAATCTAAATCTGATTATTCTCTATTTAGCAAACAAAGTGGCTGCTCATTTACCATTTTACTCATTTATGTGGACGATATCATTATAGGAGGTAATGATTTGCCTTACATTGAGTGCTTCAAGGAGAGCCTGAATAATCAGTTCAAACTTAAAGATTTGGGTGTTTTGAAATATTTTTTGGGACTTGAAGTAGCAAGGACATCACAGGGGATATCTGTCTGTCAAAGAAAATATGCATTAGAGGTTCTTATGGATGTTGGTTACCTTGGAGCAAAACCAGCAAAAAGCCCTCTACCGCATAATACTAAACTGAGCAAGAGCACAGGTGAAGTTATCAGTGATCCAAGTGTGTATAGAAGGCTAGTAGGCAGGTTGTTATACTTGACCATTACAAGGCCTGATCTATCTTATCCAGTGCAAGTCCTCAGCCAGTATCTTGAGTCACCAAAACGACCTCATTTAGAGGCTGCTCACCATGTACTGAGATATTTGAAAGGAACAGTCGGGCAAGGGTTGTTCTTTGATGTAAAATCTGATCTGCAACTTAAGGGATTTTGTAATGCAGATTGGGCAGCTTGCTTGGATACAAGACGGTCTGTTACTGGCTATTGCATATTCCTTGGAAATTCATTGGTGTCTTGGAAATCTAAGAAGCAACATACCGTGTCAAGATCATCAGCTGAGGCTGAATATAGGTCAATAGCTGCTGCAGTTTGTGAAATTAGTTGGCTGAAAAATATTCTTAAAGATTTAGGGATTCAACATACCAAGTCTACTTTGCTCTTTTGTGATAACCAATCAGCTATCCATATAGCTAACAATCCGGTTTTTCATGAGAGGACAAAACACATAGAAATTGATTGTCAC
>CM032638.1:17098809-17283392 GCA_019097785.1 Fraxinus excelsior
TTTCTTTCAATTACTTTTATTGAATGTCTTTTATATAAAACATGAGAAATTGTAGCGGCTAACCTTTTTAAATTTTTCAAATTTTACCATAATTTTTAATTTGTGTTAGTAGAGGTCCATAATCTTTCATAAATATGAACATGGAGTCCATCCGGACAGAAACTGTCCATGTAACCTTCAGTTAACCAAAAAAAAGTGGATTTTGACCAATTTTGATCAAATTGAAAGAGTTAAAAATAATAACTTTTTATATTTATCAATATTGACAATTAAAATATAATAAAACTAAAAATAAATAAATAAATAAACTACCCCAATACCTCTACCTCACCCACCCATCTCCATCTTCTCCAACCAACCACACTGATTTTCAGCCATGGCCGACCACCAACACGCTGCCACACTGCTCCGACCATGGCCACCAATGCCACCACCCTCCAACCCCACACCATACCCCATTTTGAACCCCCCCAAACAAAAAAATCATTTCAGGGCAGATAAAAATCACCTTCCACCTACCTTCCCAAGGAGTCTGCAACAGAATCAGACTTCGAAACCCAAATGGCAAACTCTATACTCAAATCATTCCTCCCACTTTACATCACCGAACCTATCAAGGCCACCGTGTATATGTCTCACGGTTACAATCTCGACATCCAGTGGCTTTTCCAGAAGATCTGCATCCACTACGCCACCTGGGGATACGCTGGCTAATGGGGATACGCCGTCTTAGCAATCGATCTCTTAGAGACGACTGCTCCGACGGGATCTGGTGCTACCTAGGGGAAATGTATAAAGTGGTTGCCTCCTCTTTGAGCTGTTTCAAGAGCGTGATATTTAGTGATGAGTACAAACATTTACCGGCTTTTCTGTTCGGGGAATCCATGGGTGGACTTGCTACCATGTTGATGTATCTCTAAAGCTTGAAACTTGGATCGGGTTGATTTTCTCCGCCCCGCTTTTTGTAATTGGAGAAGATGATGGGTAAGGTCGGTGGAGTGGGGGTGTTGGGGTAGATTTTTTCTTGAGCGTTGTTAATATTATATTTTAATTATCACTATTTATAAATAAAAAAAGTTATCATTTTACCCCTTTCTATTTGATAAAAAATGAAAGTTCACTTTTCTTGATCAATTAATGTTTTCATGGATGGTTCATGGTTTCATCCAGATGGACTCCAAGTGCATATCTATAAAAGATTAGGGACATTCTCGACATAAATTGAAAGTTAAGGTAAAGTTTGTAAAAATTAAAAAGATTTAAGATCGTTTCTGCAAATTCCTTATAAAATATTATATGTTAATGGTTAATTAATTCAAATATAATTTAATATAGGGTTAATTTCACAAACGGTCATTGAAATTTTAAATTTCATTCACAAACGGTCACTGAATTTTCAGATTTTTTGGGCGAGTTTGCCGCAATTTTTCGGCAACTTCCTACCACCAAAATCATCGATTTCGGATACCGTTGAAAAGCCCACAATGTCCTCTTCAATTACTGTAGTGGTCAAAATTGTTCCACTAGCCCAAGCGGCCCAGGTCCAGAATCGAGGCCTACAGATGGCCCACTTGATAAATGCAACATATTTTTGCCCAGTTCGTTCTGTCGATCGGGCCCTACGATCTGACCAAATCAAATAGAAGTTATCTCAAAAACAGATTCGATATCTCAACCGAATGGATCTTATCAGTTCCAACCAACAAATCTCACGAAATCCTCGTCAATCACGCCTAGACAGTTGACCCGCTGCTATAAATACCACAGTCAGTCTTGTGTTCAGGTACACAAAAAAACGAATACTCTACTCTGAATTAATTCTTCTTTTTTCGATCGATAATTCTGAACAAGCTTTTCTGACTTGACCGTCGGAGGGTCTTCGGCCGGCACCACACCGGTGTCCCCTTGAGATCTTTTTACGGTATTTCTTCTTCGTTCCACTTTTTCCCAGGATTGCTAGTGGCCGACCGACTCAATTTCTTTAACTGTAGAATTTATCGTCTACAATTTGGCGCCCACCGTGGGGCCCTAGCAATCATTCTTTTATTTTTCCTTTCGACCAAAGCTCTTACCATTTACTATTCGTCAGTCACCATGTCTGGAACTTCTGAATTCCATGGTGCGGATGACTCTACAAATTACGCCGTGGACGAAACTCCTCTTCAAGGAGTAGAACGAATGATTAGCCAGGAGGCGGGAACAACAAGACAACAGGGAGACAGCTTAAGTCGTGTCGTCGTTCTGCCAAACATAACACAACCAATCTATTCGACCCAGCTAGCCCAGTCGACGGCTGCTCAACATGATGTTGTTTATCCTACTAGCACAACTTATGGCGTTGACAATGCAGAATTCACAAAAATTGGTGAGATTAGAAGCGGAGAATGCTCCCATCCGTATGGAAAATCGAGACCTTCAAGAAAAGGTAGAATCGTTGGCGTCCGACCTAGCTTTGGTACGTCCGTCCCGGCCTACACCTCCGCCAGACCAAAATGGGCTTAGGACCATTGGTTCGAATGTTCAATTTGCTACGCCGCTGAACGATGGGTCGGAAGATGTACAACCACAGCCTACCACCGGACAAGATCCAGAGTTTGCCCGTAAGTTAGCAGCAATTGAAGCCATGGTTCAACGTATCCCTGGGATGCCCGCACCAATAAAAAAGAGTGCAGCCAGTTGCTTCGCCGACTCTCCTTTTGTTGACGAGATTGCCCTAGTGGAAATGCCCAGAAAGTTTAGCTTCCCTAACATGAAACTGTACGATGGGACTGCTGATCCAGACGATCACATAGCTCAGTACAGACAGAGAATGTTTACTGCTGCTATACCAAGAGACCTTCGCGAGGCCTGCATGTGTAAGGGGTTCGGCTCCAGTCTTGTGGGGCCGGCCTTACAATGGTATACAAACCTGCTAAATAACTCTATATCGTCATTCACACAACTAACTGATACTTTTGTTGAGCAATTTGCAAGCAGCAGAAAACTCGAGAAGCGGTCCGACGATCTCTATCATATAGTGCAAAGGAGAAGTGAATCACTTCGTGAATTTGTCGGGCGATTCAACCGGGAGAAAGTTTCCATTCCTAGCTGCAACCAACAAACTGCTGTTTCTGCCTTTCGGAAAGGGCTCCTCCCAGACACAGATTTGTATAAGGAATTGACCAAATTTCCGTGTAGTACAATGGAAGATGTCTTGGCTAAAGCTTGGGCACAGATCAAATGGGAAGAAGATGATGCTAACTTCAATTTCACCAGACGACAAACTCCCAAAGAAGAGCCACGACGGCAAATTAGGGTTGAGAAACGGCCTGCAAGCACCTATTCCCCCCCAGATAGGAGGGAAACCAAGCGCAGAGAGCTACCTAGACCGTTTGATCATACTTCTGAGAGGACAAGGGTTGGGATTCCCGAATACAACCTTTCAATTAGACCAGCAGAACTAATTGCAGTACTAAAGGATATGGGAGGCGTAGTAAATTGGCTCGGAAAAATGAGAAGCTCGAGTGACCAACGCGAAAAAACTAAGTGGTGTGAGTTTCACGCAGACCATGGCCACCGAACGGATGACTACATTGCCCTAAGATTGGAAGTAGCAGAGCTCTTGAAGCGGGGACACCTTACCGACCTTCTGACCGAAAAAGGAAAAGAGAATGCTGCCAGACGGCAACAACAATCGCATGGTAATCCATGCTCCAGTCTAGTGGTCGCGCCTACACATGATAGAACTATTAACTTCATCACCGGTGGATCAGAAGTTAGCGGGATAACGAGGGCCGCGGCACGAAGGTACGCTCGTCAAGCAATTCACCTTTGCCAGAATCTCAACCAAGTAAGCGAGTCAGACTCACCTCAGATCATTAGCTTCACTACCTCAGAAGCTACAAAACTACTCAATCTACATCACGACGCTCTGGTCATATCTTTGAACATCGCCAATTGTTTAACCAAGCGCATCTTGATAGACAACGGTAGCAGTGCAAACATACTTTTCTTGGAAACCGTTAAGGCAATGGGGATTCCAGGAGAAAACATCACTCGTCGGACGACGGTGCTAATCGGTTTCAGTGGCGAACAGAAGAACACTTTGGGTGAGATTGTGCTGCCCATTTATGCAGAAGGAGTTAACCTCCACACTCGATTCCTCGTAATGAATAGCCCATCAGCATACAATGTTATCTTGGGAAGACCCTGGATCCACGAGATGAAGGCTATACCATCGACATTTCATCAAATACTCCGTTTTCCTACCAAATGGGGGGTAAAAGAAGTTCATGGCGACCAAAGGGATTCTAGAGACTGCTACCAGAACTTACTTCGCTCTGATCGACGTCCCTTATAGCAATTAAAGCAATTTCAGCACATCGTTCCAGACCATCCGGATATGGAAGAGCTGGATGAAGTACATATCCACCCCGACCTTCCAGAACACAAAACTCAAGTGGGGGCAAGGTTAGAGCCAACGCTCAGGCAACGTCTCATCGAGTTTCTCACAGAACACCATGACTGTTTTGCTTGGTCTCACACAGACATGACCGGCGTTGACCCGGAGATAATAACGCACAAATTGAATGTCGACCCCCAGTACATTCCTGTCAAATAGAAGTGAAGAAAGTTTGCCCCTGAACGGAATCGCATCATTACTGAAGAGGTACAAAAACTTATAGAAGCAGGCTCTATACGAGAAGTCCATTACCCAGATTGGCTCGCTAATGTCGTCGTCGTGAAAAAAAAGAATGGAAAGTGGAGAGTCTGTATCGACTTCACAGACTTGAACAAAGCATATCCGAAGGACAGCTTTCCAATCCCACATATCGATATGATGGTCGACTCAACAACTGGGTATGAACTTCTAAGTTTTATGGATGCCTTCTCCGGCTACAACCAGATCCTAATGCACCCAGCTGACCAAGAAAAAACTGCCTTCGTGACTGAGCGAGGCACATTCTGCTACAAGGTCATGCCATTCGGACTCAAGAACGCTGGATCAACATATCAACGGCTGGTGAATCGTATGTTCGCTGATCAACTCGGAAAATCCATGGAGGTCTACATCGACGACATGCTAGTGAAATCCTTGATTGCGGAGCAACACATAGACCACCTGAAGCAATCTTTCGAGGTTCTAAAGAAGTATAACATGCAACTCAATCCGTCCAAATGCTCATTCGGAGTATCCTCTGGTAAGTTCCTAGGCTATTTAGTAACTCAGCGGGGAATCGAGGCAAACCCGGACCAGATCCAATCAATTATAAACATCCCATCTCCGACTTGCATGAAGGACGTTCAAAGGCTCATTGGGAGACTTGTAACTCTTAACAGGTTCATTTTTCGATCTTCGGAAAGATGCCAAAAATTCTATAACATATTGAGGAAGAACAAAACTTTCGAATGGACTCCAGCATGCGAAGAAGCGCTCCAGCAACTCAAACGATACTTAACTTCACCTCCGCTCTTGTCAAAATCGAAAGATGGGGAACAACTCTACATGTACTTAGCAGTATCAGAAGCGGCTGTTAGCGCGGTTTTAGTTCGTGAAGAAGATGGAAAGCAACTTCCTATTTACTATGTCAGCAAGACATTGCTCGATGCAGAGACCCGCTATAGCCAGCTAGAGAAATTAGCTCTGTCACTTGTTAGCGCAGCTCGAAAGCTAAGGCCTTACTTCCAAAGCCATTCAGTGGTCATCGTAACATCCTTCCCACTCAAGTAGATACTCCACAAACTAGAGTTATCCGGACGACTAACCAAATGGGCCGTGGAATTAAGTGAATATGACATTTCCTTTGCACCCCGTACTACCATAAAATCTCAGGTACTTGCAGATTTCATCGTTGATTTTGCTCCCAGCACTCAGGCCCTAGCCCAAAAGGAGTTTCTTTGCTTGACGAGCGGATCAATGATAGGCACATGGATGCTCCAGGTGGACGGGTCAAGTAAAATCAACGGTGCAGGCCTTGGCATCATTTTGACATCACCAGAAGGGGATCAGATAGAACAAGCGGTTAAGTGTGAATTTAAGGCAACTAACAATGAGGCGGAGTACGAAGCACTCATTGCCGGGATGATCTTGGCGAAAGATATGGGAGTCACCCGATTAAATGTCCGCAGCGATTCTCAACTCATCGTAAACCAAATCCAAGGCGCCTTTCAAGCCAAAGACGCAAAGATGACATCTTACCTAAAGTTTGTCAAACAACTCTGTGACAAGTTCGACGAATTCCAAATCACTCAGGTTCCACGGACCGAAAACGTCCAAGCAGATGCACTAGCCAGCCTTGGAGCAGCTATGAATACAAAACAAAGCAAGGTCATCCCAGTGACCTACCTGTAATGGCCAGCGATTCGAAAGCCGATCGAAACCAAAAGTTTCCATTCTATGGAAGAGCAATCTTGGATGACGCCGATTGAGATACCTCCAAAATGACAAATTACCACCAGACAAGAATGAAGCTCGCCAAACCAAGGCTAAAGCTGCCATATTTTGTATCATAGATGGCAAATTGTACAAAAGATCGTTCTCTGGACCCTATCTGCGATGCATCGACAATGCAGAAGTCAAATATGTCCTAGCCGAACTTCACGAAGGGGAATGTGGTAACCACTCGGGAGCCCGAAGCTTAGCACACTGTGCACTCAACACCGGGTACTATTGGCCAACGATGAGAGCCGACTCTTTTAATCATGTCAAGAAGTGTGACCGATGCCAACGATTTGCCGATGTCTCGCACCTCCTTCCCGAACGGCTCAACCCCATTCTTTCACCTTGGCCTTTCATGAAGTGGGGGATGGACATTGTCGGGAAACTTCCAACTGCTCCAGGACAACGTGTCTACATGCTAGCAGTCACAGACTACTTCACCAAGTGGATTGAAGCCGAGGCACTCCCACAGGTACGTGATCGCGAAGTTATTCAATTTGTTTGGAAAAATGTGATATGCAGGTTCGGAGTTCCAAAAGAAAGTCACTGACAACGGGTCACAATTCATAAGCCCGGGGTTTCAAAATTTCTGCAAAGAGTGGAACATCAAGCTAAACTTCTCCACTCTGCGGTATCCCCAAGTCAACGGTCAAGCCGAGTCCTCGAACAAGACTATTATGAAGACGTTAAAGAAAAGACTGTCTGACGCTAAGGGAAAATGGGCAGACGAGCTGTCTAGAGTCCTTTGGTCCTATCGTACCACTGTTCGGACATCAACTGGCGAAACTCCATTCTCATTGGCTTACGGCATGGAAGCGGTCATACCAGTAGAGACAGGCACTCCGACGTTCCGGTGTGAATGGACGACCGATGAGCAGAACCAAGTTGAATTATTTCACGAGTTAGATTTGGTGGACGAGTAAAGGGAAAGAGCATTGGTTCGTACAGCCGCTTATCAACAAAAGATGGCCCAACACTTCAACCGACAAGTAAGATCCAGAACATTCAAGGAAGGCGAGTGGGTACTACGAAGAGTATTCCAAAACACCAGGGAAGCAGGTGCAGGGAAGCTTGCAGCGAATTGGGAAGGACCATACCTGATCACGAAGGTCGTTGGACAAGGAGCTTACTAGTTACGTAGCCTGGACGGTAGAGATATCAACAATAGCTGGAACGCCATTCATCTTCGCAAATATCATTTCTAAGCCTTCTAAAAAACTCTTTTCATTTCTTGCGTTCTCATTTACACTCATAACTTGTACTAACTTAAGCATCGGAGAGCCGATGGCAGAAATGCCATCGGCGGTCCTAACCTTCTCTGCTTTCAGGATGATTGATGATAAAGTTTCGCATGGACCAAACATGCCACCGTCCCATCACGTGATTCATTCATTGTAGATCAATAATTCCCCATCAACAAGGACATGGGAAGACTCAAAAGTAGAAAAGGAAAACCCCATACAGGTATCGAAAGCTACTAAGAACCTAGAGACTGGTCGATAAAGAATGACCCGTAAGTTCTACTGAGTCAATTTGGTTGAAGACCACACGGTTGCGTTCAAGCCATATGTACGAGTTTGATTCTGCCATCGTCGTATGCCGATCTGAACGAAGACCTATCTGCTTTAAATTAGGATAGCCTACAATACATCCAATAACATTCCGCGCCAAATCGAATAGATCCGTCGAGCTCTTAAAAAAAAAGAGCATGTATGAGTCTTATTTTTTTTAAAAAAAAAAGACTCTGATTTTTCCATTTGAACATTGTGATTACACTATTGCGAATAAAATTTCCAAAAGTTTGATATTTTATCAAGTTTCAGCATACGACCCCAGTACATATTACATAACTTGGAAATACAAAAGTTTAAATACGTCCATACAAATAGTAGTACATAAGTCTGAAAGGAAATGACAGCTATCCAGGAAGCACAATTGGAAAATGTGCTACTAAAGGAATTCAGGCTCCCCCATCATCAGCATTCCCGACTCCCTTGCCGGACGAAGTCCCGACTTCGAGCTGTTCTTCTACCATATTTGGCATACCAAGCATCTGGCATAATTAAGCATAATCAGCAATCGCTTTGTCCACATCCCAGTTAACGTGTTTGCCTTTCTTGTAATCATTCATAAGAAAGACCCTAGTGGCTATTTCAACCTCCAACTGACAATTCTCCAAACGGTCCTCTAGAGAGGCAATCTGAGCCACAGAAGATTTCTTTAAGTTTGCAAGCTCCTCCTCCAACGCGAGCTTCTCACGAACCATCTCGCAAAGTCAGCGTCTTTCTACCCAACCCGCAAACTTTCGACTTCTCCACGTAATGAAGTGTTTGTGTCCTGCAAAGAGCGCACCTTTCTTGCTTGCCTGATAGCTTCATCTTTCTGAAAAATGACACCTTGCAGACCCTGGAACCAATGAGATAAGTCGCATCAAACGAGTTATCCATAGTAAGTACATGAAAGAAAGAAAGAAAAAAATGATATACCTAGAAAATCTGGGCCATCGTGTTCTCGGCCGCCTTTGCTGGTCCAAGTTGTTCATAGCGTATCCGGTCTTCAGGAAATAATAAACCTTCGCCAAGTGCCACCACCCCCGGGTTAGAGAATGCAGATGAATCAGCGGGAAAGGTAAGCACGATCGAATTATCTTCTGCCGGCAAAGGCCCTAGACGACCGCGTTTGCCAACTAACGGGGAAGGAACATCAGTCGGCTCGGTCTGGCTCAAGAAATCATCGGACAAAATTGTAGGGCTGTCAGCTAGCGAGGTAAGAGGAGAAAACTTCTTAGACTTTTCTTTTGCCTTTCTCCTTTCCAGAGCATCAAGCGAAGACCCTACCACTCTCGACATAATTCGATCTGCAATCTCACGTTCAGTCGAGGTAAGCGGACCGACTAAAGGAAGATCACTACCAAGAATTTCCATACTTCTCTTTATCATGATAATAGGGATTTCATGTCTTGGGAAATCGGAAGGAATACCTCGTGATTCTGCCGAAATATGATCCCACAAGCCACTAGAAGAAAGAACGTCCGAAGATAGAAACAGCTGGCAGTCACTTTTTGCTTTGGGTATCACTAAGATCTTCGAAATTCGCTCTTTCACAAACAAGCCTTCGACGGGCCGTGTGCTGATATGAAGACCTGCAAGAAACTGAAATAAAGACCTTGAATCAGTAAAGTACGTCAAAAGTGAGCGATATCCGAAGCTTACCGCGTGACCATGCTGAGGGGAAACGGTAATTCCCCTGTTGAACCAAATCGCCCGACGCGAGAAAATAAGACCTTTTCCAACCTTTAGCTCCCAAGGAAAGTCCAGTTATCAATCGCTCGGTATTCTTCCTTGCATTTAAGGAAAATCGGCCTTTCTCACCATCATGCTCCCTTATAAAGTAACAGTGCAACATCTCGGGCATGCCAAATGGGATATCGTGCTGACCAGTCAGGACTGGAGAGCCAACAGCAACCACCAAGAGTTAGGCATGAGTTGACTGGGTGCAATATCAAAATATTCCAACACCATCCCAACCATGTGAGGAATAGGAAATCGGAAGCAATCTTTAAATGGCAACTCATAAAAAAAGGTCCAGCCTGGGACATTCCACGAAACTCTTTCGTGCGGCCGTGGTAAGCGTAGTTGAACGGACGCTGGAATACCGTAAGAATCCCGAATTCTTAATAAGTCACTCTCACTCATCTTGCTTGGTATGTTCTTGGTGAACAAGATATCGCTAGCACTTGGATGGCTATGTTCATAAAAACCATGTTCTAAATAGCCGCCGTCAAGACCTGGGCCGGTCGGATCAATTGTGATACCTGCACCTTCTGGATCGATCGCATATGATGGGCAGATCCCCGGACCACCAACAAACCCGGCCAATGTCGGCCCGTCTGGACGATTCAAACTAGTATAATTGTTTTGCAATGAGTTTTCATCAAGATTGCTAGACCCACTCCCACCTCCGGTCGGCAAGGGATCGGTTGGTATTCCGTACGGAACATCTCGATGATCGGTCCAATCCATTTCTCCTTAAAGAATAAGAAGAAAAACAACTACCCACTAACTACTTCACCCTATGATGGATCAAACATTACAAACACTGAATCAAAGTTGATGCAGCCACTGAAGAACTTTGAATAAAAATGTTCGAAAAACACTCAAAAACAAGGTAAGAACTTGAAGAATGGAGGAAAGAAACTCACCAAAATCTTTGAGGCCCCCCTGAAGTCCTACACAAATTGCTAGGAGAATTGGATGATGAAGCTTTAAGTAGTGAAAATTGGCGCGCTATACGAGTTCAATACGTAAAATTCACAAATTTGCTCAGAGTCATCAACCAAATGTGTGCACTAGATGGATATTTATCGATCGGCTAATACTCTCCACAAAACGCATCGTACGGTCTAGACGGATTGGCAATTTTCCATAGACATCAGCTAACTACCCTTGGTATGTCGTGCAATCTAAATATATTTCTATATATATATATATATATATATATATATATATATATATATATATATATATATATATATATATATATATATAGAAACCGCACGGCTTCCGAGCCGTGCGGTAAAGCGTTAAATTATTATTAAATAATACGAACAAAATGTAATGATCTTTTGAGCCATTCGATTCTCAAAAATCATACGATCAAAAATCGTATATCTCAATCAGTCGTTCGGAAATTTGCCAAAACACGTCGCATGGCTTCCGAGCCATAAGTCGTTACAAATGGTTTCCAATTCATACGGTACCAAAAAACAAACGACTTCAAAGCAAAAGACATCATAAAAAATCTTACAACTCGACGGGCAATGCTTCGTTCTCTCGAGTATCGCACGGCTAGGCAAGCATGCTATGACATCACAACGCTTTTCATTCTACCACTGCTCCAAACCGTGTGATCAGACGGTCCGGCCTATGATCAAAACCCACCTTCAACAAATAGGTGTGATCGGTCCTAAAGCCCAAATTACTCTTTCATTCGAGTAGAACTCATATAAAAGAGTGGGGGACTAACGTAGTGGTCAAAATTGTTCCACTAGCCCAAGCGGCCCAAGTCCAGAATCGAGGCCTACAGATGGCCCACTTGATAAATGCAACATATTTTGGCCCAGTTCGTTCTGTCAATCGGGCCTCACGATCTGACCAAATCAAATAGAAGTTATCTCAAAAACAGACTCGATATCTCAACCGAATGTATCTTATCAGTTCCAACCAACAAATCTCATAGAGTCCTCGTCAATCACGCCTAGACGGTTGACCCGCTGCTATAAATACCGCAGTCAGTCTTATGTTCAGGTACACAGAAAAACGAATACTCTACTCTGAATTAATTCTTCTTTTTTCGATCGATAATTCTGAACAAGCTTTTTTGACTTGACCGTCGGATGGTCTTCGGCCGGTACCACATCGGTGTCCCCTTGAGATCTTTTAACGGTCTTTTTTCTTCGTTCCACTTTTTCGCAGGATTGCTAGTGGCCTGACCGACTTAATTTCTTTAACTGTAGAATTTATCGTCTACAATCCGTCTAGACCGTGCGATGCGTTTTGTGGAGAGTATTAGCCGATCGATAAATATCCATCTAATGCACACATTTGGTTGATGACTCTGAACAGATTTGTGAATTTTACGTATTCAACTCGTATAACGCGCCAATTTTCACTACTTAAAGCTTCATCGTCCAATTCTCCTAGCAATTTGTGTAGGACTTCAGGGAGGCCTCAAAGATTTTGGTGAGTTTCTTTCCTCCATTCTTCAAGTTCTTGCCTTGTTCTTGAGTGTTCTTCGAACATTTTAATTCAAAGTTCTTCAGTGGCTGCATCAACTTTGATTCTGTGTTTGTAATGTTTGATCCATCATAGGGTGAAGTAGTTAGTAGGTAGTTGTTTTTCTTCTTATTCTTTAAGGAGAAATGGATTGGATCGATCATCGGGATGTTCCGTACGGAATACCAACCGATCCCTTGCCGACCGGAGGTGGGAGTGGGTCTAGCAATCTTGATGAAAACTCATTGCTAAACAATTATAGTAGTTTGAATCGTCCAGACGGGCCGACATTGGCCGGGTTTGTTGGTGGTCCGGGGATCTGCCCATCATATGCGATCGATCCAGAAGGTGCAGGTATCACAATTGATCCGATCGGCCCAGGTCTTAACGGCGGCTATTTAGAACATGGTTTTTATGAATATAGCCATCCAAGTGCTAGCGATATCTTGTTCACCAAGAACATACCAAGCAAGATGAGGGAGAGTGACTTATTAAGAATTCGGGATTCTTACGGTATTCCAGCGTCCGTTCAACTTCGCTTACCACGGCCGCACGAAAGAGTTTCGTGGAATGTCCCAGGCTGGACCTTTTTTTATGAGTTGCCATTTAAAGATGGCTTCCGATTTCCTATTCCTCACATGGTTGGGATGGTGCTGGAATATTTTGACATTGCACCCAGTCAACTCATGCCTAACTCTTGGCGGTTGCTGTTGGCTCTCCAAGTCCTGACCGGTCAGCACGATATCCCATTTGGCATGCCCGAGATGTTGCACTGTTACTTTATAAGGGAGCATGATGATGAGAAATGCCGATTTTCCTTAAATGCAAGGAAGAATACCGAGCGATTGATAACTGGACTTTCCTTGGGAGATAAAGGTTGGAAAGGGTCTTATTTTCTCGCGTCGGGCGATTTGGTTCAACAGGGGAATTACCGTTTCCCCTCAGCATGGTCACGCGGTAAGCTTCGGATATCGCTTACTTTTGACGTGCTTTACTGATTCAAGGTCCTTATTTCATTTTCTTGCAGGTCTTCATATCAGCACACGGCCCGTCGAAGGCTTGTTTGTGAAAGAGCGAATTTCGAAGATCTTAGCGATACCCAAAGCAAAAAGGGACTGCCGCTGCTTCTATCTTCGGACGTTCTTTCTTCTAGTGGCTTGTGGGATCATATTTCGGCAGAATAACGAGGTATTCCTTCCAATTTCCCTAGACATGAAATCCTTATTATCATGATAAAGAGAGGTATGGAAATTCTTGGTAGTGATCTTCCTTTAGTCGGTCCGCTTACCTCGACTGAACGTGAGATTGCAGATCGAATTATGTCGAGAGTGGTAGGGTCTTCGCTTGATGCTCTGGAAAGGAGAAAGGCAAAAGAAAAGTCTAAGAAGTTTTCTCCTCTTACCTCGCTAGCTGATAGCCCTACAATTTTGTCCGATGATTTCTTGAGCCAGACCGAGCCGACTGATGTTCCTTCCCCGTTAGTTGGCAAACGCGGTCGTCTAGGGCCTTTGCCGGCAGAAGATAATTCGATCGTGCTTACCTTTCCCGCTGATTCATCTGCATTCTCTAACCCGGGGGTGGTGGCACTTGGCAAAGGTTTATTATTTCCTGAAGACCGGATACGCTATGAACAACTTGGACCAGCAAAGGCGGCCGAGAACACGATGGCCCAGATTTTCTAGGTATATCATTTTTTTCTAGTCAAAATCCGCCCCGCCCCGCCTCGCCAATCCCCGGCCCCGCGCCCCGCCCCGCCTTTGACGGGGCGGGGCGGGGCGGATTTTTGCCCCGTTTAATGCCCCATTTAGTTTTTTTTTTTTTTAACCAAAAATTTCTAAGTAAATACAATTCAAAATTTTATAATCCAAAGCAAATAATATTTAAAATAATTACATCAATATCCAAACCAAACAATGAAAACAAATAATGTCCAAAATTAAATAAACAACGTTCACATTTTTTTTTAACTAAACGGGGCGGGGCGGGGCACCCTCGCCCCGCCCCGCCCCGCGACCCGAGGCGGGGCGGCAATCCCCGCCCCGCCAACTCGTCGGGGCGGGTTTTTTTCGCCCCATTCGGGGCGAGGCCCCGTCGGGGCGGGTTTTTTTGCCATCCCTATTACTATGGATAACTCGTTTGATGCGACTTATCTCGTTGGTTCCAGGGTCTGCAAGGTGTCATTTTTCAGAAAGATGAAGCTATCAGGCAAGCAAGAAATGTGCGCTCTTTGTAGGACACAAACACTTCATTACGTGGAGAAGTCGAAAGTTTGCGGGTTGGGTAGAAAGACGCTGACTTTGCTGCTAGAAAGGCGATAGACGAGCTAGCCGAGATGGTTCGTGAGAAGCTCGCGTTGGAGGAGGAGCTTGCAAACTTAAAGAAATCTTCTGTGGCTCAGATTGCCTCTCTAGAGGACCGTTTGGAGAATTGTCAGTTGGAGGTTGAAATAGCCACTAGGGCCTTTCTTATGAATGATTACAAGAAAGGCAAACATGTTAACTGAGATGTAGACAAAGCGATTGTTGATTATGATGAATTGTGCCAGATGCTTGGTATGCCAAATATGGTAGAAGAACAGCTCGAAGTCGAGACTTCGTCCGACGAGGGAGTCGGGAATGCTGATGATGGGGGAGCCTAAATTCCTTTAGTAGCACATTTTCCAATTGTGCTTCCTGGATAGCTGCCATTTCCTTTCAGACTTATGTACTACTACTTGTATGGACGTATTTAAACTTTTGTATTTCCAAGCTATGTAATATGTACTGGGGTCGTATGCTGAAACTTGATAAAATATCAAACTTTTGGAAATTTTATTCGCAATACACAATCACAATGTTCAAATGGAAAAATCAGAGTCTTTTTTTTTTTAAAAAAATAAGACTCATACATGCTCTTTTTTTTTTTTAAGAGCTCGACGGATCTATTCGATTTTGCGCGGAATGTTATTGGATGTATTGTAGGCTATCCCAATTTAAAGCAGATAGGTCTTCGTTCAGATCGGCATACGACGATGGCAGAATCAAACTCGTACATATGGCTTGAACGCAACCGTGTGGTCTTCAACCAAATTGACTCGGTAGAACTTACGGGTCATTCTTTATCGACCAGTCTCTAGGTTCTTAGTAGCTTTCGATACCTGTATGGGGTTTTCCTTTTCTACTTTTGAGTCTTCCCATGTCCTTGTTGATGGGGAATTATTGATCTACAATGAATGAATCACGTGATGGGACGGTGGCATGTTTGGTCCATGCGAAACTTTATCATCAATCATCCCGAAAGCAGAGAAGGTTAGGACCGCCGATGGCATTTCTGCCATCGGCTCTCTGATGCTTAAGTTAGTGTTGATCCAGACAATAGTAAATAACTTGAAAAGGAAAATCACAATTTTTTTAAAGAAACAAAGAAGATATTATGTGATGGGATAGCGGCATGTTTGGTCCATACGAAACATTATCATCGATCATCCTGAAAGCAGAGAAGGTTAGGACCGCCGATGGCATTTCTGCCATCGGCTCTCCGATGCTTAAGTTAGTACAAGTTATGAGTGTAAATGAGAACGCAAGAAATGAAAAGAGTTTTTTAGAAGGCTTAGAAATGATATTTGCGAAGATGAATGGCGTTCCAGCTGTTGTTGATATCTCTACCGTCCAGGTTGCGTAACTTGTAAGCTCCTTGTCCAACGACCTTCGTGATCAGGTATGGTCCTTCCCAATTCGCTGCAAGCTTCCCTGCACCTGCTTCCCTGGTGTTTTGGAATACTCTTCGTAGTACCCACTCGCCTTCCTTGAATGTTCTGGATCTTACTTGTCGGTTGAAGTGTTAGGCCATCTTTTGTTGATAAGCGGCTGTACGAACCAATGCTCTTTCCCTTCGCTCGTCCACCAGATCTAACTCGTGAAATAATTCAACTTGGTTCTGCTCATCGGTCGTCCATTTACACCGGAACGTCAGAGTGCCTATCTCTACTGGTATGACCGCTTCCATGCTGTAAGCCAATGAGAATGGAGTTTCGCCAGTTGATGTCCGAACAGTGGTACGATAGGACCAAAAGACTCCAGGCAGCTCGTCTGCCCATTTTCCCTTAGCGTCAGACAGTCTTTTCTTTAACTTCTTCAGGATAGTCTTATTCGAGGACTCGGCTTGACCGTTGGCTTGGGGATACCGCGGAGTGGAGAAGTTTGGCTTGATGTTCCACTCTTTGCAGAAATTTTGAAACCTCGTGCTTATGAATTGAGACCCGTTGTTAGTGACTATTTCTTTTGGAACCCCGAACCTGCACATCACATTTTTCCAAACAAATTGGACAACTTCGCGATCACGTACCTGTGGGAGTGCCTCGGCTTCAATCCACTTGGTGAAGTAGTCCGTGACTGCTAGCATGTAGACACGTTGTCCTGGAGCAGTTGGAAGTTTCCGGACAATGTCCATCCCCCACTTCATGAAAGGCCAGGGTGAAAGAATGGGATTGAGCCGTTCGGGAGGGAGGTGCGAGACATCGGCAAATCGTTGGCATCGGTCACACTTCTTGACATGATTAAAAGAGTCGGCTCTCATCGTTGGCCAATAGTACCCGGTGTTGAGTGCACGGTGCGCTAAGCTTCGGGCTCCCGAGTGGTTACCACATTCCCCTTCGTGAAGTTCGGCTAGGACATATTCGACTTCTGCATTGCCGATGCATCGGAGATAGGGTCCAGAGAACGATCTTTTGTACAATTTGCCATCTATGATACAAAATCTGGCAGCTTTAGCCTTGGTTCGGCGAGCTTCATTCTTGTCTGGTGGTAATTCATCATTTTGGAGGTATCTAACAATCGGCGTCATCCAAGATTGCTCTTCCATAGAATGGAAACTTTTGGTTTCGATCGGCTTTCGAATCGCTGGCCATTGCAGGTAGGTCACTGGGATGACCTTGCTTTATTTTGTATTCATAGCTGCTCCTAGGCTGGCTAGTGCATCTGCTTGGACGTTTTCGGTCCGTGGAACCTGAGTGATTTGGAATTCGTCGAACTTGTCACAGAGCTGTTTGACAAACTCTAGGTAAGATGTCATCTTTGCGTCTTTGGCTTGAAAGGCGCCTTGGATCTGGTTTACGATGAGTTGAGAATCGCTGCGGACATTTAATCGAGTGACTCCCATATCTTTCGCCAAGATCATCCCGGCAATGAGTGCTTCGTACTCCGCCTCATTGTTAGTTGCCTTAAATTCACACTTAACCACCTGTTCTATCTGATCCCCTTCTGGTGATGTCAAAATGATGCCAAGGCCTGCACCGTTGACGTTACTTGACCCGTCCACCTGGAGCATCCATGTGCCCATCATTAATCCGCTCGTCAAGCAAAGAAACTCCTTTTGGGCTAGGGCCTGAGTGCTGGGAGCAAAATCAACGTTGAAATCTGCAAGTACATGAGATTTTATAGTAGTACGGGGTGCAAAGGAAATGTCATATTCACTTAATTCGACGGCCCATTTGGTTAGTCCTCCGGATAACTTTGGTTTGTGGAGTATCTGCTTGAGTGGGAAGGATGTTACGATGACCACTGAATGGCTTTGGAAATAAGGCCTTAGCTTTCGAGCTGTGCTAACAAGTGACAGAGCTAATTTCTCTAGCTGCCTATAGCGAGTTTCTGCATCGAGCAATATCTTGCTGACATAGTAAATAGGGAGTTGCTTTCCCTCTTCTTCACGAACTAAAACCGCGCTAACAGCCGCTTTCGATACTGCTAAGTACATGTAGAGTTGTTCCCCATCTTTCGGTTTTAACAAGAGCGGAGGTGAAGTTAAGTATCGTTTGAGTTGCTGGAGCGCTTCTTCGCATGCTGGAGTCCATTCGAAAGTTTTGTTCTTCCTCAATATGTTATAGAATTTTTGGCATCTTTCCGAAGATCGAAAAATGAACCTGTTAAGAGTTACAAGTCTCCCAATGAGCCTTTGAACGTCCTTCATGCAAGTCGGAGATGGGATGTTTATAATTGATTGGATCTGGTCCGGGTTTGCCTCGATTCCCCGCTGAGTTACTAAATAACCTAGGAACTTGCCAGAGGATACTCCGAATGAGCATTTGGACGGATTGAATTTCATGTTATACTTCTTTAGAACCTCGAAAGATTGCTTCAGGTGGTCTATGTGTTGCTCCGCAATCAAGGATTTCACTAGCATGTCGTCGATGTAGACCTCCAAGGATTTTTCGAGTTGATAAGCGAACATACGATTCACCAGTCGTTGATATGTTGCTCCAGCGTTCTTGAGTCCGAATGGCATGACCTTGTAGCAGAATGTTCCTCGCTCAGTCACGAAGGCAGTTTTTTCTTGGTCGCTGGGTGCATTAGGATCTGGTTGTAGCCGGAGAAGGCATCCATAAAACTTAGAAGTTCATACCCAGCTGTTGAGTCGACCATCATGTCGATATGTGGGATTGGAAAGCTGTCCTTAGGACATGCTTTGTTCAAGTCTGTGAAGTCGATACAGACTCTCCACTTTCCATTCTTCTTTTTCACGACGACGATATTAGCGAGCCAATCTGGGTAATGGACTTCTCGTATGGAGCCTGCTTCTATAAGTTTTTGTACCTCTTCAGTAATAATGCGGTTCCGTTCAGGGGCAAACTTTCTTCGCTTCTGTTTGACAGGAATGTACTGGGGGTCGACATTCAATTTGTGCGTTATTATCTCTGGGTCAATGCCGGTCATGTCTGTGTGAGACCAAGCAAAATAGTCATGGTGTTTTGTGAGAAACTCGAAGAGACGTTGCCTGAGTGTCGGCTCTAACATTGCCCCCACTTGAGTTTTGTGTTCTGGAAGGTCGAGGTGGATCTGTACTTCATCCAGCTCTTCCATATCCGGATGGTCTGGAACGATGTGCTGAAATTGCTTTAATTGCTATAAGGGACGTCGATCAGAGCGAAGTGAGTTCTGGTAGCAGTATCTAGAATCCCTTTGGTCGCCATGAACTTCTTTTACCCCCCATTTGGTAGGAAAGCGGAGTATTTGATGAAATGCCGATGGTATAGCCTTCATCTCGTGGATCCAGGGTCTTCCCAAGATAACATTGTATGCTGATGGGCTATTCATTACGAGGAATCGAGTGTGGAGGTTAACTCCTTCTGCATAAATGGGCAGCACAATCTCACCCAAAGTGTTCTTCTGTTCGCCACTGAAACCGATTAGCACCGTCGTCCGACGAGTGATGTTTTCTCCTGGAATCCCCATTGCCTTAACGGTTTCCAAGAAAAGTATGTTTGCACTGCTACCGTTGTCTATCAAGATGCGTTTGGTTAAACAATTGGCGATGTTCAAAGATATGACCAGAGCGTCGTGATGTGGATTGAGTAGTTTTGTAGCTTCTGAGGTAGTGAAGCTAATGATCTGAGGTGAGTCTGACTCGCTTACTTGGTTGAGATTCTGGCAAAGGTGAATTGCTTGACGAGCGTACCTTCGTGTCGCGGCCCTCGTTATCTCGCTAACTTCTGATCCACCGGTGATGAAGTTAATAGTTCTATCATGTGTAGGCGCGACCGCTGGACTGGAGCATGGCTTACCATGTGATTGTTGTTGCCGTCTGGCAGCATTCTCTCTTCCTTTTTCGGTCAGAAGGTCGGTAAGGTGTCCCCGCTTCAAGAGCTCTGCTACTTCCAATCTTAGGGCAATGCAGTCATCTGTTCGGTGGCCATGGTTTGCGTGAAACTCACACCACTTAGTCTTGTCGCGTTGGTCACTCGAGCTTCTCATTTTTCCGGGCCAATTTACTGCGCATCCCATATCCTTTAGTACTGCAATTAGTTCTGCTGGTCTAATTGAAAGGTTGTATTCGGGAATCCCAACCCTTGTCCTCTCAGAAGTATGATCAAACGGTCGAGGTAGCTCTCTGCGCTTGGTGTCCCTCTTATCTGGGGGGTGGGAATAGGTGCTTGCAGGCCGTTTCTCAACCCTAATTTGCCGTCGTGGCTCTTCTTTGGGAGTTTGTCGTCTGGTGAAATTGAAGTTAGCATCATCTTCTTCCCATTTGATCTGTGCCCAAGCTTTAGCCAAGACATCCTCCATTGTACTACACGGATATTTGGTCAATTCCTTATACAAATCTGTGTCTGGGAGGAGCCCTTTCCGAAAGGCAGAAACATCAGTTTGTTGGTTGCAGCTAGGAATGGAAACTTTCTCCCGGTTGAATCGCCCGACAAATTCACGAAGTGATTCACTTCTCCTTTACACTATATGATAGAGATCGTCGGACCGCTTCTCAAGTTTTCTGCTGCTTGCAAATTGCTCAACAAAAGTATCAGTTAGTTGTGCGAATGAGCCACCAAAAATCTCCCCATAATTCCAAGAGATTCGGCCGGAATAAACCCACGAAGTCGGCAACTGAAAACTGTGAAAATCTGCCCAGATTTTCAGTTTTTTTTGTCAAATTTGCGGCATTTTTTCGGTAACTTCCGACCACCGAAATCGCCAGTTTCAAATACCGTTGGAAAGCCCACAATGTCTTCTTCAATTACCACTAAAAATCTTCCCATAACTCCAAGGGATTCGGTCTGAATAAACCCACGAAGTCGCTACCAAAACTGGGCAGATTTTCGGTCTTCTTTGGTAGCTGACTTCGTGGGTTTATTCCGGCTGAATCCCTTGGAGTTATGGAAAGATTTTTGGTGTTAATTGAAGATGACATTCTGATTTCTGGGCTTTCCAACGGTATTCGAAACTAGCGGTTTTGGTGGTCCGAAGTTGCTGAAAAATTGTCGCAAACTTGCCCAAAAAATCTAAAAATTCAGTGACCGTTTGTGAAAGAAATTTCGAACTTCAGTGACCGTTTCTGAAACTTTGAAACTTCAGTGACCGTTTTGTTATTTTCAGGTAACTTCAGTGACCGTTTGTGAAATTAACCCATTAATATATGTAGCTTATTAAATACAATTATTTAAAAAGTTGGAATATGGGGTCCGTTGGAACTCACTTTTAAGCATTGACTATTTAAAATAAAGAGTATTTTGTGTTTAGAAAGTCTTTTGATGATCGTTTAATCACTGTAATATATAAAACATTTTGGTTTTGGTCCTCATCAATAGTACTAATATAATGTCATTATTGTGTACATGTTAATCGTAAACCGTTGTCATATCATTCTCAATTCAATTAGTAGTGCTTCTTGTACAGAAGAAGCAACAGAAATTCACCAGAATAAACTCACATGTAGGTCTTGCGTCTCGTTCTTTTTAAATACACGGTGGGGCCCACTGTTTGTGTGTATTCTGGTCAATTTCTATTGCGCCTTTTTCTGTACAATGGGAATAATTGCAATTCAATAGTGTTACATTAATATTATTATTATTTTTTATCTAGAATCATGCTACTTTGTACAATCTTTGTAGATAACATCCTACTTGATAACATTATATTCATCTATTTTAATTTTTTTTACATCAAATGTTCAAATTTTGACAACATATGATTGTCAATCAGGTTTATATAATTAGCTTTATCGTTTTATCATTATGGGGAGTATTACATATCAGTGTAATTAATCAGATGTCACAGCAAAAATCCTGCTAATTTGTCGATTTCATTAATCACTGGCCGAAAGTTGAATCTATCCAATTTCCAACTTTCTATTTTCACTTTTTGTTTCAACATTGACATATAAAAGTAAAATATCATAAGCAAATGAAAAGGGGCTCTTTTATATGCCTGGAACAAAATAATACACTGCCATTTGTGTTTATATACAAGTACAACTTAAAGTCCGGTTGTTTTTCGACTTCCACTTCCACTTCCACTTCTCTTCGAAGAAATAGAATAGTACAATTTTAGAACTCACAAATAAAATAAAGTCATGTGTGTCTACTCTAACTAGTTGAGTAATTCAAAATAAAACAATGCTCCTTGAACATGGGCATTTGACATGGTTGGATGATAGGTGTTACGTGGCAACATCTGTTTGACTATTTTTTTTTTTTGTTGTCAAATGAGAAAATGACACGTGTCCCTTATTAAAAATTCTGTCATTGAATATGTTCATGAAGTAGGGTTGTTCAAAATATAGCTAAAACATTTGAAAGTATTAAATAAATGAAATAAAAAAATACACGTACGCAATAGAAATCTGAATGTTCTAGCTATTGTGTTAGGCGTTCAGGATTGATTCTATATTAATAGATGGCGAATGGCCAAAGAGCATATTCTACTGCATCATTTCACACCTCCGCTAGTAATAGGTAATGGCGGCACCGCTCATGACGAGCGCAGCGTTGCCACCTAGTGCCGCATGAAGTAGCAGTGAAGTGCGGTGCAGCTGCGCACGAAGTAGTCGCGAGGCACGCTCGCGGTTGCTTCATGCGCATTGGCGATCCATGGTTGCTTCATTGTCCTCAGCAGCGATGTGTGTGCATTAGCAGCGGTGTCGTGCTTCCACAACGGCGTGACGCTTCCTGCAACGACGATGGCGCGCTTTGGATTCTTTCCGTTTTTCTCTTCATCTATTTTCTCTTCAACTCTATTGTTGTTGTGGTGATGATTGTGGTAGAAGTGAAGAAGGTGGTAGTGGTAGTGATTTGAGGAGGTGATGTTGATGATTTGTGGATACATGCCATGGTAATGGTGCGGTTGGGATGGTGGCTGCTGTTAGCCCAAGAATAACTAATCAAGAGGGGGGTGAATTGGTTTTCAAAATTTTTTCGACACTTAGTCTCAAAACAATTCAACACACAAGATATAATTGCAAAGTATAAAACAATAAGTAAATATACAAATATGTTATCTTAATTCAAGTATGATATTGCACAATGTAAATAGCAATTTAAAGTAAAGTGCAATAATGTAAATATAACAAACCGATTTAATGGAGTTCGATCCAATGCAATGATCTACGTCCCCGTTACCAAGCTCTCCGTCACGAGTAAGGCCAATTTGTATTATAATGGTAACTTACAACAAGGAATACCGATCCTTTACAACGTTGAGCTTTTCGGGACCTCAATATGACCCACACTATCGAGCTTTACGGGACCTCGATATGACCCACACGGTGACTTACAACAAGGCGCACCAAACCTTATACAATGTTGATCTTTAAGGGACTACAACCGACCCAAACTACAAATGAATTTTACAATACAAATCTTCTCTTCTTATCGAATGATAAAATCAAGGTTGAGTACAAGAAGAAAAGAGGCAAACACTTTAATAGATGTCAAATGAATTAAGCTCAAGTGTTGATGTTGTAACCTTTGATAAAAGATGGATGATGAAATAATTTGTATTGTTATCAAAGTTTTCAACCAATAATCTCTCTTAACAAAATAATACAAGTTGAGTATGATGAGAGATTTACACTTCAATACAAGTGTTGGTAAAGAAAACTTTTATCAAGAGTTTGAAAATAGATGAGATTGAAAAGTTTCTTTGCAAAATCTAATTCTTGATGAAATGGATAAAACAAGTTTGAATCAATCAAGAATTCTTTGTAAATGAGATAGAATTTAAATTCAAGTTAAGCTCAAAGATTTTCAATAAATAACTCTCTCAATTTTCTCTCCAAAGTTGTACAAATTGAATGCAAAGAGAGTTGGTATTTATAACACTCAAATTAGCCAAAACACTATCCATCTGGACGAGGCATCCGGACGTCCGGTTCAGAACCGGATGACCAACTTACCGTTAGAGTTACTTTTGTCAGAACGGTAAAAAAAGTGACCGTTGAGATGAACCGGACGTCCGGTTCATCCATCCGACGTCCGGATGGACAGAAAACATTTCTGACCAACGAACGCCTTATCCGGATAGCTTTCAGTATGTTGCTCATATCCTTTTCTCCCGATATCCGATTAAGGTGATTCAAAATGGGTTGGAAAGCTAACTCAAAGGGCTACAACTTTGATTCAGAAATCATCTTCAAATTAGATAATCTTCCATGTCAAAAATCTATCTCAATATGAGATTGAAAATCGGAGTATAACTTTTTGATTGAAAGTTGAAGTGTGATCTTTTGAAGTACGTTTGGAAATGATTTTTCAAGGTTTTTGATATATTACAAATGTTCATTTTTCCAAGATCATTCTCATGTCAAAATAATTTATGCAAGTGATGAATTTATGAGAAATACTTGAGCTTTATGCACTTGCTAAACATTGACGAGTTCTACCTTTATATATATAAATGAGGTTCGATAAATAACTCTATCTTCAATATTCTTGATCTCTTCGAGCCTCTCTTTGACTTGTATATCGAATGATTTGTCTTGAATGCTCGTTTAACCTTCACTTGTACTTCATTTGAGTGTGAATAATAATCTTTATAACTTTGAAAGCTTAAACACTCAATTCAATTTGTTTGTAAACAAGATGAGCTTGTTTGTTATAATCAAAACATTAAGGTCATGATCAACCATAGGTCAACAATTTCCCCCTTTTTGATTATGACAAACAAGAGAATTTGCAATATAGATAGTGAACAAATTGATATAAAGTTTAAGCATAAGTTCCTCCAATCAACATGCATATATCAAGTTTGAGCATGAATTTCCTTGTTTACAATTAGCAAGCATAATTATCCACATCTCTTCCCCCTTTTGACATAAGCAAAAAGGTAGCATATAGAGGAGTAAGGGTATGGTATTTAGGATCACAGTTTTTCAAATCAACCATAGGCACATGTATTTCAATTGAATTCTCCCTTTCGTTTATACATGTATTCCCCCTTTCAATAATCAAATTAAGCATATATCATTTAATTGATTTTCCTTCTTTTGGCATAGGTTAAAAGAATATCATATATGGGAAGAAGATAAAATCAAAACCATAATAATATATTCCCCCTCAATTGATCACAAGATGCCAAGTTTATGCAAATTTAAAAATAATCATCACTTTATGGTAAAATATTAATCAATGTATAAGTGATGAAATATTGAAAGTAAAATCATTCGAATAGAGTTTAAAATTTCCTTTTTCAACATTCCTCATCTCTTGCACACATCAATGGGAGTCATGTTTGTGTATATAGCATAATGTTCTACAATTCATTGAAATAGTAGATCACGTTTATCATACTTTGTACAAATAATTGAACTCTTTAGCCACAAACTTGAAATTCTATATATTCTCCCTAGCTTTTATAAATTGATAATCAAGTTTTAAATCAAAGCATGCATAATTTAAAATACGAAAGCATAAACATAAAAACATATAATAGAGAAATCGATATTATAATTCAATCATATGAGTATTTTTCGATATGATTTACCTTATTTTTGATAGCCATGAAGCACATGTTTGCTGTCTCTTCTTGATCATCATTTCCATCTTCATCATCATTGTTATCATCCCAAGTCACCTTAAGAGCTTTCTTTTTGATGAACTTTCTCTTGTTGGGACATTCGGTACTAATGTGACCCGGTTTGACAATTGTAACAAACAATTTTCTTACCCCTTTTTTCATTCTTTTCTTCATTCTTTTCGAATTTTCGGTTGCTTCGAAAATTTCTCCATTTCTTGACAAGAATGACCAAATCTTCAAGCTCATCATCGCTCATATCATTGCTTGTTGTTCCTTCATCAATTGCCGATTTTAGAGCAATTTTGCGTCTATCCTCTTTTGATTCTTCTTTGCTCTTTCTAGTCTTTTCCTTGACATCGGCTTTGTTGAGTTCATAGGTCATTAGAGTTCCATACAATTCTTCCAAAGGATATGTATTTACATCCTTTGTATTTTCTATAAGCATCTGTATGGGGCTCTATTCCTCCGAAAGTGACCTAAGCATTTTGCTCACATGTTCACCGTTAGTATATTTTCGATCAAAACCTTTGAGACCATTTACAATATCGGTGAACCGAGTAATCATATCAATAATAGGTTCATCTTCTTTCATAAAGAAATTTTCATAATTTTTAATCAACATATTTATTTTTGTTTCCTTAACTTTATTAGTTCCAACATGAGTGACTTCTAGAGCATTCCAAATTTCATGAGCCGAATCACATGTACTAATTCTATTGAATTCATTTCTATCTAAAGCACAATAAAGAATATTTTTGGCTCTAGCATTTAAAGACAATTTTCTCTTATCATCTTCGTCATATTCCTCTCTAGGCTTTGAAATGATTTGGTCCGATTTTCCAACAATTTTAATAACCTTAGTAGGCACATAGGGACCAAATTCAACAACTTCCCAAATACTATAATCTATTGATTGAATAAATATAGTCATCCTAGTCTTCGAATAGTTATAATTTGTGCCATCAAATAAAAGAGGACGATTAGTAGAATACCCCTCAAGATTTTGAAAACAATGGTTAGCCATTACTCAAGATTGTTAAATCTTTTCAAATATGAGCACTTCGCTCTAATACCAATTGTTAGCCTAAGAATAACTAACCAAGAGGGGGGTGAATTGGTTTTCAAAACTTTTTCGACACTTAGTCTCAAAACAATTCAACACACAAGATATAATTGCAAAGTATAAAACAATAAGTAAATATACAAATATGTTATCTTAATTCAAGTATGTTATTGCACAATGTAAATAGCAATTTAAAGTAAAGTGCAATAATGTAAATATAACAAACCGATTTAATGGGGTTCGATCCAATGCAATGATCTACGTCCCCGTTACCAAGCTCTCCATCACGAGCAATGCCAATTTGTATTATAATGGTAACTTACAACAAGGAATACCGATCCTTTACAACGTTGAGCTTTTCGGGACCTCAATATGACCCACACTATCGAGCTTTACGGGACCTCGATATGACCCACACGGTGACTTACAACAAATCGCACCAAACCTTATACAATGTTGATCTTTAAGGGACTACAACCGACCCAAACTACAAATGAATTTTACAATACAAATCTTCTCTTCTTATCGAATGATAAAATCAAGGTTGAGTACAAGAAGAAAAGAGGCAAACACTTTAATAGATGGCAAATGAATTAAGCTCAAGTGTTGATGTTGTAACATTTGATAAAAGATGGATGATGAAATAATTTGTATTGTTATCAAAGTTTTCAACCAATAATCTCTCTTAACAAAATAATACAAGTTGAGTATGAGGAGAGATTTACACTTCAATACAAGTGTTGGTAAAGAAAACTTTTATCAAGAGTTTGAAAATAGATGAGATTGAAAAGTTTCTTTGCAAAATCTAATTCTTGATGAAATTGATAAAACAAGTTTGAATCAATCAAGAATTCTTTGTAAATGAGATAGAATTTAAATCCAAGTTAAGCTCAAAGATTTTCAATAAATAACTCTCTCAATTTTCTCTCCAAAGTTGTACAAATTGAATGCAAAGAGAGTTGGTATTTATAGCACTCAAATTGGCCAAAACACTGTTCATCCGGACGAGGCATCCGGACGTCCGGTTCAGAACCGGATGACCAACTTACCGTTAGAGTTACTTTTGTCAGAACGGTAAAAAAAGTGACCGTTGAGATGAACCGAACGTCCGGTTCATCCATCCGGACGTCCGGATGGACAGAAAACATTTCTGACCAACGGACGTCTTATCCGGATAGCTTTCAGTATTGTGCTCATATCTTTTTCTCCCGATATCCGATTAAGGTGATTCAAAGTGGGTTGGAAAGCTAACTCAAAGGGCTACAACTTTGATTCAGAAATAATCTTCAAATTAGATCATTTTCCATGTCAAAAATCTATCTCAATATGAGATTGAAAACCGGAGTATAACTTTTTGATTGAAAGTTGAAGTGTGATCTTTTGAGGGACGTTTGGAAATGATTTTTCAAGGTTTTTGATATATTACAAATGTTCATTTTTCCAAGATCATTCTCATGTCAAAATAATTTATGCAACTGGTGAATTTATGAGAAATACTTGAGCTTTATGCACTTGTTAAACATTGACGAGTTCTACCTTTATATATATAAATGAGGTTCGATAAATAACTCTATCTTCAATATTCTTGATCTCTTCGAGCCTCTTTTTGACTTGTATATCGAATGATTTGTCTTGAATGCTCGTTTAACCTTCACTTGTACTTCATTTGAGTGTGAATAATAATCTTTATAACTTTGAAAGTTTAAACACTCAATTCAATTTGTTTGTAAACAAGATGGGCTTGTTTGTTATAATCAAAACATTAAGGTCATGATCAACCATAGGTCAACAGCTGCGGGTTTGAGAATTTTTTTTGTAGGGTGGTGGTTGCAGTGCGTTGGTGATACAAGTGGTTGATGCCGATGAGACATTGGTTTTGGACCTTTGGTTGTTGGAGTGGTGGTGGTGGCAACTTCCATATTTTGGCGGTGGCGGTGGCGGTGGTGGTGGTGGTGACGTTGCTGGTTGTCATGGCGGTGGGCACAATAGTTGTGAGTGTTTGTGACCAATTATTTTATTGATTGTGACCAATAAATTTGTTCATTTTTTACCAATAAATAATATATGATAAATTATTTGAGATTGTGACAAATGTATTGGATATTTTGTGATTAATAAATAATATGTGACCGATAATTTGTGATCAATAAATAATATGCGATCTAAAAATTTGAGTCTGACGTGCTGTGATATGTGACAAAAAAAATAAATTACGATCGATACATTTTTATTTATTTATCATTGATAAATAAATTGTGATCTATAAATTTTTGGATTCGTCATCAAGAAGTAATTTGTGACCAAATAAACTTTAATATATTTAATTATTAAAATATATATTTAATTAATTAATTCATAAATATAATTTAATTAATATTTGAGTTTTGAAGTTTTAAATCTTATTTTTTAGTTTTGAAATCGACAACACTTAAATCTCTTAAGGGTGTGTTTGAGCCACATTATTTTGAAAGAATGTATTTTGGAATAGTAAATTGATGAAGAATGTGTTGTTGAAAAAGAAAGAAAAATTATTGATGTGATGTAAAATATTATTTTATTGAAAGGTATGGTTAAAAAGAATTATTTTTCCTTGCCAAAAGAATTTTCACAGTGCCTTACAGGCCCCTTACAAGGGGTTGGGCCTCACATGTATTAAAAACAAATTGTGCGGACCCCACCATGTGTGTGTTGTCTGTACAATTTCTATAAAAAAAATTATGTACACCAAGGAGGGTTGGGTTTAAAATGAATAGAAGAATGATAATGAAAATTTTAATAAAAGTCAAGTAAGGGGCTAAATATAAAAATTTTCCAAAGTTAAATAGGCAAGAAATGTCCAGACATTGCCAGACCAGGAAGGTCCGTGCTATGCCAAGCAACCAAGTCAAAATCGTACATGCTTACACCTGTAGGTATGATTAATTCACACCCACCTTAATCGAAAAAATAGAAAATAAATAAAAATAATAGTATTGTATCGTCATTATCAAATAATATATTTTCACGTTATGTCCATGTATAGTATATGATCTTGATTTTAAATCAAAATCAACAATTAATTTTAATATACATTTCATGGGATTATAACTTTTCAACCACAGATTTAATCAATTTTTATCAAAATTTACTAAAAATCTTATTTTAATCTATAGCAAGCAAAGGAACGAGATCACCATTTTATGATTGAATTTCTTGACTTTTGTACCGTCTCCCAGGCAGCGGCGCCAAAATTTGATTATGCCCAAAAAGTTACGCGGTATTGTAGTGTAACTTTGAAGTGTCGTATTCATAGAAAGATGGAAAAGTGATTCAAGGGGTTCAAAAACTTAGGGTTCTCGTGAATTTGATTAAGGGAATTTATTTATTGCATAAAAATATAGTAAACCATAGGAAATAATGATGATAATTAAGATAATATGTAAAATAGTGAAGCGTCTGGATTCCCTCAACTAGATTTGATCAATCAACATCAATCATTCATCCATTCTCTACTCAATTAAAAGTTTTTGTCTTAACTCTCTAATCGGACGATTTAACAATATAAATCAATTAAATTTCACATGTAATCCTAGAATTTAGGATTTCCAAATCACAATCATATATCAATTTATTGAAATCGGATTCAAAAAACGACTATATATATCTCAACATATAGTAGTAATTAAATCACACCAATAAATGATTTGAAAATTAAACTTAAACAAGCATTTTAATTATTTAATGGAAAAAACGTGATTAAATTCATGAAAATCTGAATAAATGTTAAATCTAACTCAAATCTAATTCAAAATATAAGAAACATAAACCCTAGAATTATTTAGACAATGAAAAACACATTACATGAATGAAAGATGTCGAGATAACCAATTCCAATTGAGTTCCTCCCTTGCTTCACCAATGTTTTTAACTTTCCATGAAATTCTTGATGTCAAAAATGTGGAAAGAATGATGTAGAATGAACAATGATGAGGAATGAGGAGTTTTTGGATGTTTTTAGGGTCTTTCTTTTGGCTTCCCGCTGCCCGAACATAGAAAAACCTAGGTTTGTGCGGCGCGGCCCCTAGGCGCCATGGGAGCAGCGCCTAAGCGCTGAAAATCTGTAATTTTTGGGTCTGTGCAGCGCCTGGGCACAGCAGGGGTAGCACCTGGGCGCTGAGTTACTGCATCATTTTCAGTATTTTCGTCATAATTTCCTCTCTCGATATCCGATTAAGGCGATTTAAGTTGCGTTGCAAAGCTAATTCAAAGGGCTACAATTTTGCTTCAGAGACCATTGTCAAATTAGATTGTTTTCCATGTCAAAAACTGGTCTCATTATGAGGCTGAAAATCGGTGTAAAACTTTTCAATCTTCATCACAAGATTAGAAACAAGTTTAGAATATTTGTAATTTAGTCCCTAAACTTTCACTTTCTTCCATTTTGATCATTTTTCACTTGTTTCTTCCATTTTCCATCGTTTTCACCCATTTGCAACCTAAACCAAGATATATAAGTACTTAGTGCATTTATGTGTCAAATAATAATAGAAACGCAAATATTAATGGGTGAAAAACGTAACAAATGTGCTATTATCACTTACCGAAATATGATTTGAGAAGACAAATTCGTATGGATTCATCACTTCCCAATCTTTAACACATCTCTCTTTAATTCAAACTTTGTCATTTCAATAAAAAACACATAAACAAATTAATCATATTCTGAAATCAATCATAAATATATCGGAAATGAGAAAGATGAAATGCAAGTATTGCGTTTAGCCGAGGCAAGTGTTGAACACTTTGTCCTTAAAATGAATTTGTCCTGCATCAGTGCTAACGGTTTCTAGCAATCATCTCTTAAGATACAACGACCACGTCAAGTCATAGGAGCACTCCAAATGGCTTAGACCAATGAACACGAACGGAGTTCCCTCTCTACCATAACCAAGATTTTAAAGTAAGGAATAACCACTTCTACAAAGTATTGTATGCAAAACTAAAGTAAAATATAGAATGAAATTATGAATTTTTTCCCTCATAAAATTCAAACACATGGAATCTATTATATAGTAGTTGAAAAGATTTGTCAAAAGACACAACCATACCAAGAGACACATCTCTTGAAATTAAGATTCATAATTATTGGAAAGTAATCATATCAAAAGTCACGATTTTCCATATGAAAAGACACATCTTTTCATCTACACATTTTCTAAAATATTCCACAATATTCTATATAATTTTTCAATAATTTCAAGTATTAAACGGTTTAAATTTGACTTAATTTCTCATTCACCAAATAATTTCCATTAATTTCAAGTATTAAACGGTTTAAGTTTGACTTAATTTCTCATTTACCAAATAACGAATTCCACTTAAATCATTTAAATTGATCACACTAATTTCCGATATGATTTTCCAACAGTTATAATGTACATGTATTGACTATGATAATTGTTGTCATGTTAGTTACAATCAAAGATTGTTATATTATTACCATTTATTTTATCGTTACCAACGTAATAATTGCAGTGATATCATCAAAATTAATAAGATGTCACAACAGATGTAAAATATTTCTTCAAATTTCATCAAATACTTGTCATAAGTTGGAGAGAAACTTTATCTTATATGCATGTGTGGAAGGATTACCATATCATATACCTCGAACTCCAAATCACTTACGATATTTCGGCTTCTCAAATAGGCGAATTGAACAAATCCTCATGTACAGAGGATTTGTTTACAGGGGCCTTACATGCCCCACATGTATTAAAAAAAATTGCGCAGACCCCACCATGTGTTGTGTATACAACATATGTAAAAAAATTTATGTACGCCAAGGAGGGTTTGAGGCGAATTAGGGTGTGTCACGTGCAAAAAGAAGGATGAGCAGGTCCTACACAATGCAGTTTACACATGGATCAATGTGGAAGGTCATGAGAATTCGTCAACTCATTCTTGATAAAGAGATTAAAATTAAATTGTACTAAGTGCCACCTATGAGTATGATAAATATATTAAGCGTGCGTTTAATTGCGAGTATAAAAATTTGCGTGGAAAGAAAATAGATTTTAGACAATTGAATTGTTTAGAACTTATTTGTATGAAAATTATTAATTAAATGTGTTTGATTGATTTAGTTTTCAACCTAGAAAATATTATAATTTTCCATTTTTATTGGTGGGCAAATAAGAGAGAGCGAGAGAGTATTATTTGAAAAATAAAAATCACCACTCCTTAAAGAAAATATTTTCCTTATTTTTGAGTAAAATATGATCACATTAACAAAAGCTGGAAAATATTTTCCATTAAAAAAATTGTCAATCAAACACACTCTAATTAATTTTGGTTGACCTCCATATTTGGTTGGGACCTAATGCATCAATATATGTTTACTCTTATCTCCTTCACGTGTATGCTGCTCACACATTTAGAGACACGTGTTGGAGGTACAAATCACCGCTTATCAAAAGAGGGGGAGGCCTTGAATGTATGCACTCTAGCGCTGAAACTAAATATGGAACAAAGATTTTAGGTGCGGGAGAAACACGGAAGAAGGAAAATGGAGGACTATAGTGCGTAAGTGTGAGTATTTATAGGTGAAGAAATGGAGCTGATGCTATCTAGATGCTTGACGTGTGATATCATCCACAAGGGGCGGAGCCAGCCCATTGGACTAGGGGGGTCTCAGAGGTGAAATGGTGGGGGCTACGGGGGTTCGGGGGCAGCGCCCCCGAATTTTTTTTTTTGGATACGTTATTAACAAAATAAATAAATCAAGAAACGTATAAAAGAAAGTACCAATCTTTAATTTAGCAAAATTATACCTTATTACAAGCGTTCCTTCGAAATTCTCACACTTTAATAACGTTGTATAACTTTGTTAATTTATCAATTATTTCTACTAGATATTCTGCTCTATAATTAGGATTAATGTAGCACGATTAGTGGGGTTCTAATCCAACACCATAAAAAATGGAGAATACAAAAAAAAAATTTTAAAAATTAAAAATTAATTTTTTTAAAAAAATGGGGGGGGGGGGGGGGGGCCCCCCAGCTCCGCCCTCCATGAGTCAAGCTTAGAGATGTCACATCCTAGCTATCGTAGGTATGTGACGTCCTATACGTTGTCCTAAGTGGATAACATGGGATTTGTCTACTAATTTTCTCTCGTAGAAATGTCACATAAACCAAATTGAATGTGGCTCTCAGAATACAGCTTGAACGAAGCATTATGATTTAGACCTAATCGACTTGACTTCGGAAGCCCATTTTATGTGGCAAGGAATGGGTCTCCAATCGCCTTGAAGAAGAGATGTGACAAGCCTACACGAAGTTAAATCACTTCGAAGGCTTGTGTCGACGAAGCAATGTGACGTGCTCTAAAACACCTCATAAACGAATGCTGGCTGAGGCGATGGTAGGCAGTCTCATTGCCTTGGGGAGTAGGTCATTGCATACCATTTTGCTTAACTGGCACCATATGGCCTGCCACGTAGTTAAAAAGTGTAATAATAGTCCCTAGATTCAAGGTCTAATTATTCATAAAAGGACTCTCGATGTTGTAGGTTTTACAATTGCATGTTGGGATTCTATCACAAAGGCGAACGCATTGACGAAGAGAAGAGGAGAGAAGAGAAGAAGAGGCGCTCTCAACGCCTCGGAAATGAAGGGTTGTCGAGGCAATGGTAGGTGACCTCATCGCCTCGGAGAGTGGTCTTTGCGTTGCATTTTTTTTAACTGGTAATCTCATGGCCTGTCACTGGGCAAAGACATAACATACCTCATCTAAATTTTCACATTTTGACGCAGTAGAAATTTTCAGCCATTTGTCTCGGATCTTTAACTATACTTTTTCACATGTTGGTCCAGTACCAAATTTTGGAAGGAAGGATGTAGTCATGCCTTATTTTTAATTTTCTTGGTTGATTGAACTTTATATAATTAGGGTCCGTTTGATTACAAGAGTGAAATTTGAGTGGAAATAAAATGAATTTCAAGGAATTGAATTGCCTATATTGTTTTTTTGGAAATTGTCAATTAATTGTTTGATTGATATAATTTTTCACCCGAAAAATGTTGAAATTTTGGATTTTTTGGTGTTCGTTTGACTTTGTTTTTAAGGAAATTGTCCATTAAAGGGAAATAATTTGTGGACATTGCAAAAAAAAAAAAAAAAAAACCAACTAGAAAACCAAATCCCACGAAAATGAATTTCACGGAAAATTTATTGTATCAAACAAGCCAAAAGTGGAAGATGGAATTCATTTTCCATTTTCCCTGGAAAATTTTGTTGAATCAAACATGCCTTATAGTTTTTTGATCTGAAAGTACCTAATCAATAGAGTTTGGTAGGGGTTTAAGCGGTTCGGTTTTACTGATTTTTGACAAATTTTCAAATCAAACCATTTAAACCGGTTTGAGAAAAATCCAAACCTAAACCAAACCATTTCGAACGGTTTGAAAAAAAGCTCAAATCTAAACCTAACGGTTTGGTCCGGTTTCACCGTATGTTTTTTTATCTGTCTACTTTTATGATATTAATTCATTGAATTCAATATATATTTATATCTTACAGTAATAAATCTAAAACAAACTAAATATATCTACTACAAATTTAAATACCAACTAAATCAAAGTGAAATCACAATAAATTAAAATATAGTTTTTTGTTTGTCATTTTAGGTTGAAACGTTAAAATAACATTACAATACAAGCCTACTAAACTACATATAAAACCCAAAAAATATAATGATGTTCAACAAGACCTCGTGATCAGCATATCTAAAAAACAAAACTACTGATTAGAAGAAGAGAATAACCAACCATAGTAATAAATCAATTATTTATAATATTTAAGTATAACAATTACACAAGTTTATCGTTATATATTGTTACGAATTCTGTTTCTCACATATACTCAAACATCAATTATTGTCATACATGATTCATAGTCTCCATTGTCAAACAAATGCATTCGTTACATCATCATAATATTGGATACTAGATAGATAAAAAAATCTTTAAAAATATGGTAATAGAAAATATAAATCACCTTCCACAACTTTCATTGAATCATCAAATGCTTCCATTTCATCTAAATATTAGCGCAGCACTATAGGTTCATTCTTAATTTGCAACCAATTCTTTCCGCATATATAAGCCTCAACCTTCATTGCACCTAATAAACTCCAAAAGGAATCAAGTATCCGACATCCAGTTTGAAAATGCAGACTCAGAAGCAACTATAGAAATTTGAATTCTGAAGGAAAAGGGTTTTTGATAGATTAGCTTAGTTTTGAGATTATTAGATATAAATTAGGATTATTTGGTAATAATAATATATATGTAATAAAAAATTATAAATTGACAAAAATACACACAAATGACAAAACTATTGAATTTTACATATTTGAATGAATTTAAAAAAAAAATCATTATTTTTATTTTTATATATTTTCTCGCATGTTCGGTTTGGTTTTAAACCGCAATTAAAATCCTCAAACATAAACCAAACTTTTTTTGCCCGGTTTGGTTTGGTTTAAAACCATTTCACTGACGGGTGCACGTGACACCAAACCAACGATTTCTAAAATGCGGTTTCGATTCGATTTTTTGATTTGACGATTTTTGCTTACAGCCCTAAAGTTCGGCACAAACTCTTCCATGGTTATTAATGAAAAACATAAAAGCAAAATGAGCTTAACAGAGACGGAACTTACATTTTGTTAGCAAAATAAACATATGCTCCAAAATAGTAATTTACATTTAAAAAAATAAATAAAAATCGAGCACACGGTAAGATTTTAACTTGATAAGTTTTTTTTCTTATATAAAATTCATTGTGTCGCAATAATTGAAATATTTGGTAAGTATTTTTTATTTTTAACCAAATCTCTAAGTTCAAACAAATTAGTCCTTTTTTTTTTTTAATGTAGAAACACACGACAACTACCCACCAGCGAAACCCCGACCAATGTGAATGCGCATTGGGTAAAACCCTGTTTCTTGTGCAGTAGCTTGCAAATCAAATAGGAGAGGTAAACCGCACTATGCAAGCTCGGTGTGACGGGCTCGACTGAGGAAGTATTGGTAGGGAATTCGAACTCGTGACCTTTAGTCTCTGCGTTCACCTGCTTCACCAACTCGACCATCCTCGAAGGGTTAAAAAAAAAGGTGACGTTTTTTACAACATAGTCAAGGCATTCTACTTGCATTATTATTTCATGTCTGGAATTAATGAATTCAAACAAAACAAATTACTTACGAACAAACTTTTTTACTTATTTTGATGCATCCATGATAATTTTTTAATTAATTAATTAATCAAGAAACCCCAAATTCCAGGCATTTGGCTAACCACGATACTGT
This sequence comes from Fraxinus excelsior, assembly GCA_019097785.1. Lineage (NCBI taxonomy): Eukaryota > Viridiplantae > Streptophyta > Magnoliopsida > Lamiales > Oleaceae > Fraxinus > Fraxinus excelsior. The sequence goes on from CM032638.1 coordinate 17,135,677, forward strand.
CAAATAGCAAAATTTTAGGAAAACAATTTTGGAAAAAGAGTCCCTTTTAACCCATGCGAGTTCTTTGTTAGGGGAACACAAAAGGGCCAATCCAACCAAAAGTAAAAAGACACCCTTTAATTCATGCGCACATAAAAATCTCTCATTTATTGGGATGTGTAGCATTTTTTCATGGATTAATTTTCAATACGTGCTTCCTACGTTAAATTTGACAGGCAAGATCTTAAGAAGTTAACTAGAAAGGGCTTTGTTATGAACGTTGCTAAGACTTGAGAGGGTTCAACAAGAAGTATAAAACGTAAGAAGTGAGAAATTTTAGAAGAAGAAATGTTGGATATATTGTCGACTTGATATATATGTACTCGAGGTCATAGGAGGAGTAATACAATTGATCCGGAATCGCATTCATGTTCTAGAAGGAAGAGAGCCTTCTTGATTATCAAGAAAAAATCCTCATTGTGATCAGAATAGCGACCAAATTTTTAACCCGAGCCGAACCATCTAGGGCAGGCAGTCTCTTGTTTTGCTCGGCCGATCTTGCGGTTTGTGTGGGCATTTTCTTAAAAAAAAAAAATTTACTATAGTTAGCATATTACACTCAATGCACTTTACACTCCTAACTCAACCTTCCAACTAAAGTTCCATTTTTATTTATTTTTTTAGGATAAAAGCAAGAATCAATTTAATTAATCCCAAGAACCAAACATTACAAACTTGCGCCAAAATTCCATGCGATTCCCTTCAAAGGGCATCTAAAGCAGAATCCAAATAATTAGATAACAATTTAGCAACCTTTGAAAACATTTACTACTTTCTTGAACTGTCTTACACGAATACAGAAGACCTAGCTCTGATATTTCTTGGTACGACAATACATGAAACCTTAAACATTCAACCTAGAAGTTCTCAAGTAGGATATAATATTATATGAAAAACTTTACTCTTCACAAACTCCAACAAGACGAGGTTTGAGCTGTTAGGTTTGAGCTGTTTGATAACAGAATTATACAATGAACATGCCATGAACTTAACCTCGCCTAGATGGTTCGCTAGAATTCCTTGTTCTCCTGGAGGTAACATCGTCACTTTGATTAATGTTCATGATCATTAAAAATATTATCTATGTACATATTACAAGATTTATGTTCAGTATGCTGAACTAAACATTATAATTTGACGTACCTGTTGTGAATAGGATCAGGTCCATTTGGTACTCGTCTCTTGCTAACTGATTTTAGCTTGAAATTTGTGGTTGGTGGAATAGTTACACTTACTGCAACTATTTTAGTATTTCGATTGGATAATCCGACAAAAGTTAACCAGAGAAAACCCGCCAACAACGCCACCGCCAAAACCTTCCCCAGGCCGTCTCCCACCATTAAGCTCACTTAATACTGTCTAATACGCAAAACAATGTACCAGTTTGGCTGGTGTGAAGAAGAAATGAAGGGAGATAGACTTGGCTGATAAGTTCATAGAGTAGCGTGATTATATTATTGGGGTAAATAGAGATCACCAACATTTTGATGTATGTTGCACTTTTGTCCCTAACCATTCATTTTAATAGCACTTTGATCCCTACTAGAAAATTTTGCCCATCCTCATTTAAGAAACGAAAATATTTAAAAAAGACAATTTTGTCCTAGATAATAAAAATAAGAATAGAAAAAGACAAGAAAACTTCATATTCTTCTCTTAGTTAGGGATGTCAACGAGCTGACTCGGGTAAAAAAAAATGTCTTGGGCTTTTTGGGTCCAAATCGAGCTTTGGCTGGACAGAAAAAATAAGTATTGATTCGGGCAATACCGGTCAAACCAAGCTCAGCTAGCACGATTTTTTGTTTTTAAGTCCTGAAATTCGATTTTGATTTTTTTTTTTTTTTTTTTTTTTATCATTACAGCTGCCTTTTTACACAGACAGCTATAGACAGTTGTAGTTGCCTGTGTGCATGCAGGCGCTGCAACTGCCTACACAGACAACACTCGAATAGTTGTAGATGTCTACAATCGCGTAGACGGCTTGTAGTTGCCTTCTATTAGAAGCTAAGTGGCTCATGTTCACGGGCTAAAATGGCATGTGACACGAGCCATTTTGGCCAGTTGTATGGGCTGACTTGTGCCACACGGGTGGGCTTGAGCTCGGGCGATACCCAAAATAAGGCTTGACTCAAGCCTCGAGTAGAGCTATGGACCGCTTGAGTCGACAAGCTAAATTAATATCTCTAGTCGTAGTCGACCAGTCCCATCCCATCACCTTAATTTCCACCACCATCTTTCTCATAATAAAATGCTAAATAATTGAGAAGTCCAAAAATTACCTCGTTCATTCCATTTATATAGATAGAACCACACACATAGTGAGACATATATATAGGCACAAACATATTGCACCATCTCAAGTCTAACCATTTTATCTACAAAATTATACTTCTATTCATTGTTCTCAAAAATTATTTGCTTCAACAGGTTCCCAAATTTGTTCTGGAATGCCTTTTGCACCACTAATTGAAGAAAAATAAGGGTTTAAAGACAAAAAAAAAAAAAAAAAAAATGTTGAATAATGATACTTATCATTATGATGATGGACCATAGGTGACATGACAATCTATTTGAAATAATAAAATTTGACAGTTCAATTTTTATGAGAAAATGAGGGAGGAGAGACGTAAGAGACAATGGATTGTCATATCACTGATATTCCATCTTAATGATGATAAATATCATTACTCGAAGTTACTTGCAAAGGGTTTGGTGGGTGAGTCCATTGGAGGAGAAATTTGATTTCTTTTTTAATATTGTCGTTATTGGATTTTGTTGAAATGCAAAGGCAAAATCGTCTTAATAATTAGATTTTAGCTTGTTAATAATATGCTATGCTCCATTAAATGTACATAAATTAGAGTCCGATAAGAGTTAGATTAGATAAAATTTAAGCTACAAATTATCTACGTTATTTAATTATGATTTTGAAACTTATCTTTATGAATGAATTATTAAGTAAATGCAATATTTTATAATTTTAGATATTTGGTATGTATTATTTGAATTGTTGAATTTTTTTACAATGATTAAAAATTTAAAATAAAAAAACGTTTTTTTACGCTTAAACTTCGCTTAGGCTCCTAAAGCTTGAAGTTTGGCCTCCACGCCTAACCACGCTTTACGCTTTATAGAACACTGTCCCTAATCACAATCGGCCAATCCCATCCCTTCACCTTAATTGCCACCACCATCTTTGTCATAATAAAATGCAAATATTTGAGAAGTCCGAAAATTACTTCGTTCATTCCATTTATATACATAGAACCACACACATTGTTATACATATATAGACACAAACATATTGCATCATCTCAAATCTAACCATTTTATCTACAAAATTATAATTCTATTCATTGTTCTCAAAAATTATTATGTTCAATAGGTTCCCAAATTTGTTCTGGAATGCCTTTTGCACCAGTAATTACTCAAAATTGTTTACAGGAGGTTTGGATTTGGTGGGTGAGTCCATTGGAGAAGAAATTTGATTTCTTTTTTAATATTGTCATTTGTAAGGGATTTGAGCCTCAAGAACACGCGGAAGCAATCATATATTCACCAAGAACAATGAAGAATGATTTACACAAAGTTGAATCAAAGAAATTACAATGGGCTCAGAATTTTCACAAAGTCATTGTACCCGTCTGTACAATCTTGAACCGGCCACAAACTACACAAACCCTAAGGAATTAATCCAAGAGCTACTACAATGGAAACCGTCGAACAAATCGATCCACCACTCTAAAATCCTCACAAGGATAAATTCACTAAGAACAATGATTAAAACCAAATGTTTTAATCTATCACAAAGAAGAAATCATGGAAGAAAAGAATGGGCAGAAGCACGAAGCAAGAATTCCCCAGAACCATTTCTCACGCACAAAGCTGAAAAGAATCTCTCTGTTTTACGCACAAAAGCCAGAGACAGAAATGGGAATCACACCACATAAGAAAGGTCAGGCTAGTATATATATAAAAGCCCAACAAATCAGCCCACTAATAAAACCTTCTACATGGATGGTCCAGCAAGAATATATAAAGACCAACCATCAACCATTAGATCAAACCTCATCCGACGGTCCAGAGCAACTAACTTAAATTATTCCTTTTTGGGCTTGGGTTACGGGCCTAATTCTTGATTGAATTATTGGGCAATGGTTTTACTTAAAATATTTCCAACATCTTGGGCCAAGCCCATTTTTCATCATTGCCCCAAGTGTTAAATAGAAATGACAAATATGGCATCAATATTCAACAAATCTCCCCCTTGATGCCAATGCCATAAATCACCAAACACATTAGTGATTCATAACACCAACACCAAGAAGGGTAGTACCTGCAAAACACAAAGTTAACCGGTATCAATCTTTAGAATTTGCAAACATGATTTAAACTTGGAAAGAGGTAATACCTTTGTTCCCATATCCGCGGGATTGAATTGTGTAGGGATTTTCTCAAGTAGAATAGATTCTTTATGAACTATATCTCTAATGAAATGCAACCTAACATCTATATGCTTAGTCCTATCATGAAAAATAGGATTTTTGTATAAATGTATAGCACTTTGACTATCACAATATACCACAACAGGTTCATGCAATTCATTTAGTTCACATAACAAGCCTTTAAGCCACAAAGACTCTTTTATAGCTTCAGTAGCAGCTACATACTCAGCTTCAGTAGTAGATAAGGCAACAATAGACTGCAATTGAGACTTCCAACTAATGCAAGTACCATACAAAGTAAACACATAAGCAGTTGTTGATTTTCTATTGTCCTTATTACTAACATAATCAGAATCCACATACCCTTTCAACACAACACCCTTTTTACAATGTTTAAAATGCAATCCTAAGTCAGCAGAACCTTTCAAATATCTTAAAAGCCATTTTAAAGCAGTCCAATGATCAGGACCAGGGTTTGCCATAAATCTACTCAAAATGCTAATAGCATACGCAACATCAGGACGAGTACACACCATAGTATACATAACAGATCCAACAGCATTAGCATAAGGCACCTTTTGCATGTATTTAATATCAGATTCATCATGTGGACATTGTTCTTTACTCAACTTAAAATGACAAGCAAGAGGTAAAGTAACAAGCTTAGAATCATGCATAGCAAATTTAGGTATCACCTTTTTCACATAGTCAGATTGGGTTAAAAGAAGAGATTGTTGTGATCTATTTCTTTTAATATCCATACCTAAAATCCTTCTAGCACGTCCTAAGTCTTTCATTTCAAATTCAGCACTCAAAGCCTTTTTAATGTCATTAATATCATTCATTTTATGTCCAACCAACAACATATCATCAACATACAAAAGTAAGTAAACAATCACATCATTCTTATCATTTCTTTTAAAATAAAGACAATGATCAAAGGCACTTCGCACAAAGCCAATAGAAGACACATAATTGTCAAATCTAATATACCATTGCCTAGGTGATTGTTTCAAACCATACAAAGATCGATTAAGCAAACAAATATGATTAGGCTTTTTAGAATCAATAAAACCATAAGGTTGTTTCATATAAATCGTTTCATCCAAGTCACCATGTACGAAGGCAGTTTTAACATCCATTTGTTCAAGCTCCAAATCATATTGAGCAACCAAAGCAAGCATGACTCTTATAGTAGTATATTTCACAACAGGAGAAAATATTTCATTATAATCAATACCAGGTTTCTGTGTAAACCCCTTTGCAACAAGTCTAGCCTTAAACCTAAGAGGCTCTTTAGAAGAACTACCCTCCTTAATACTATAAACCCATTTACAGTCTACCAAAGACTTATCCTTGGGTTTAGGAACCAAAATCCAAGTATTATTCTTCACAAGGGATTTCATCTCCTCTTCCATAGCACCTAGCCACTCTTTAGATTGTCGACAACTCACAGCCTCCTCATAAGTTTTAGGCTCTTTAAACACTAAGTCTTGATAAGACAAAACAGCAAAGGATTGATAATCACCCATCCTCACGGGTTCCCTAATCTCCCTCCTAGCTCTATCACGAGCAAGTTGATAATCACTTAGAGGACCAACTACATCGCCTACTAAGTCATGATCACCACCTTCAACAAGTTCATGAGAACCAGTGACACCATCATTCTCCCCCTCAACCTCATTTTCAACTTGTTCCTCCTCAACAAGTCCAGGAGAATGATCCAAACTCACTTGCATTCTAGTCCTCTCATCCTCATCCCTCTCGGGAACATCACTAGAGACTTTCTTACTCAGACATGGCATATCAGCTTCATTAAATGTCACATTCCTACTAGTTATCATTTTAAAACCTTTTTCATCTCTCACCCAAAGTCTGTACCCTTTCACTCCCTCAGGATACCCCATGAAAACACATTTCTGAGATCTAGGCTCCAACTTGCCTATACTTTGGTGAGAATATGCAGCACATCCAAAAGTCCTCAAAGTAGTATAATCAGATAATCTCCCTGACCATGCCTCTTTAGGTATCTTACCATCCAAGACACTAGAAGGAGTTCTATTCACAATATAAACCGCTGTCATAACAGCCTCACCCCAAAGAACTTTAGGAACACCAGAACTAATCATCATGCATCTAACCTTATCCAATAAAGTCCTATTCATTCTTTCAGCAACTCCATTTTGCTGAGGAGTATAAGGAACAGTTTTATGCATGAGGATCCCATCATCTCTACAAAACTGATCAAATTCAGAATTACAAAATTCCAGACCATTGTCCGTTCTTAAAACTTTGATCTTTTTATCCATTTGATTTTCAATTAAAGTTTTCCAATTTTTAAACTTTTCAAAGGTGTCTGATTTTTGTTTTAAAAGGAAAATCCAAACTTTTTTTGAAAAATCATCAATTAGCGATAAAAAATATTTGTTACCACCTTGAGTGGTAGTAGATGATGGACCCCACATGTCAGAATGAATATACTCAAGGATAGAGGCAGTCTTATGCTGACCAGTATTAAAATGAACTCGATATTGTTTTCCTAACGTACAGAACTCACAGAATGGAACCTTAGAAATCACATCCTTACCAAATGCCCCTCTCTTATTCAAAATATGCAAGCCTTTTTCACTTACATGAGCCAACCTATTATGCCACTTCAGAGTAGCATCAATCTCAGCACTAGAGGATTCAGCAATGTGACTTTGAACTACACTGGCTCTAGTGACATATATATCATTCCTCTTGGTACCTTTAAAGATAACCAATGAACCCTTAATTATTTTCAAAAAACCATCAACAATCTGATCTTGAAGGCCAATGTCATCTAGATTACCCATTGAAATCAAATTTCTATTCAAATCAGGGATATACCTTACTCTTTCTAAGGTAAAGGTATATCCATTGTCAAACTTCAAAGTCACACTGCCAATTCCTTTAATGCTACAAGCTGCATTGTTACCCATAACCACCTCTCCTCCATCAAGATCCTTAAAGTTCTCTAACCAATGTTTTCTAGAGGTCATATGGAATGTACACTCAGAATCCAAAATCCATTCACTATCCTGATCACTGTCATCCACATAGTTGACACTATTCAGATCAGAAGTAGGATCTGTCACCACATACACATCAACAGTGGTCTCATCTAGGGATTCAACTATATTCCCCTCATCCACTCTCGTCTCTCTCTGTTCATTTTTCTTCTTGTAACAGTCCTTTATATAATGACATGTCTTACCACAGCCATAACACTTCCTATTTCCATTTCCACTTCCACTTCTAGACTTAGATCTAGATCTCCCCTTTCCCTTCTTCTTGAAATTGTTATGATTGTTACCTTGGTGATTCTGACCATTGACTTGCCTAGTCATAGGTCTACCTCTCACAGACAAACTCTCGAAATCCTTTCCAGTTCTATCCATCTTGAGTTCTAATTCTTTACTTCTCAAAGAATTGATCACTATGTCAGGTGTTAAGGTATCTCTGCCATACTTAATAGCAGACTTAACATCTTTATAGACATCAGGTATAGCATTCAACAGGATAACAGCTTTGTACTCATCAGAAACTTTATCCCAAGCATTAGTGATATCTTGAACTAACTTATTAAAAGTATCAAGATTATCATCTAAGTCCTTTGACATATCAATCTTAAAGCTAAAGAACCTCTCTAGAAGGAAGAGCTTATTAGGCAGACTCTTAGACATATATTGTTCTTCTAATTTCTCCCACAAATCCTTAGCACTATCTTGCTTACCAATTTTTCTCAAAACTTGATCAGACAAATGAAGGATAATAGAAGTATATGCAAGTTCATCAGATTCACTCTTTTGTTCATCAGTCATAGTAGCAGGATATTCACCAGTTATAGCCTTAGCCAATTTCTGTTGAACTAAGACCCCTCTCATTTTTTGTTGCCAAATGGGAAAATCCCATTTTCCATTAAAAACTCCAAGTTCAAATGTTGTCATTGTCATTTGAAGTTTTTAATCAACACAAAAGAATCCTTGAGGTCACAGTTCCATAGAAAGAACACAGTAAACAGATATTTCAATCAACAATTTAATATCACACAAGTCACAGTGCAATCAAAATACAGGAATGAAAATATCCATGCTGAAAAAGACTACTAACACAGTGAATCAATTGATAACAGTGATAATAGGCAGATTAATAAACCCAGAGAATCACAGAGAATCAGCAATGAGAATAATCAGGCCTATGACCACAGGAATTCACAAAGAATAAAACCTACTATATATCAAACTAATTGCAAACAGAGATATCAATTATTAACAGTGATAGTAAGTAGTTTAATGATCTCAGTGGAACAATATAATCAGCAGAGATATTAAACTAGCCAACACTTACAAAATTCACAAAGAATTATGCACCTGGAAAAATTAACCAGACTGACAATCACAATTCACAGGGGGAAATAAGAGGGAATTGATAATATTCAGGATGTGATAATAACACAATCAAGAATCAATGAAAATAAGAGAGTTAGAATGATTTCACCAAGAAGAAGAAAAATTGGAGAATCTGCAGAGCACATAGCGGCAGTCCAATCCTCCAAATTTGTTCACCAAGAATAGATTCCTCACAAGAATCACAAACAGAGAACCAATTAGTAGCCAATTCGAAAAATAAAGGAGAATTAGGGTTTATTGCATTAAATCGAGAAAAGGAATCTGAAAAAAAAAAAAAACAGGACCTTAATTTTCAGTGGCCCAATCTTGATTGAGGCCTCCTTTCACCCTCTTTGATGCTCTGATACCACTTGTAAGGAATTTGAGCCTCACGAACATGCGGAAGCAATCATATATTCACCAAGAACAATGAAGAATGATTTACACAAAGTTGAATCAAAGAAATTACAATGGGCTCAGAATTTTCACAAAGTCATTGTACCCCTCTGTACAATCTTGAACCGGCCACAAACTACACAAACCTTAAGGAATTAATCCAAGAGCTACTACAATGGAAACCGTCGAACAAATCGATCTACCACTCTAAAATCCTCGCAAAGATAAATTCACTAAGAACAATGATTAAAACCAAATGTTTTAATCTATCACAAAGAAGAAATCATGGAAGAAAAGAATGGGCAGAAGCACGAAGCAAGAATTCCCCAGAACCATTTCTCACGCACAAAGCTGAAAAGAATCTCTCTGTTTTACGCACAAAAGCCAGAGACAGAAATGGGAATCACACCACATAAGAAAGGTCAGGCTAGTATATATATAAAAGCCCAACAAATCAGCCCACTAATAAAACCTTCTACATGGATGGTCCAGCAAGAATATATAAAGACCAACCATCAACCATTAGATCAAACCTTATCCGACGGTCCAGAGCAACTAACTTAAATTATTCGTTTTTGGGCTTGGGTTACGGGCCTAATTCTTGATTGAATTATTGGGCAATGGTTTTACTTAAAATATTTCCAACATCTTGGGCCAAGCCCATTTTTCATCATTGCCCCAAGTGTTAAATAAAAATGACAAATATGGCATCAATATTCAACATCATTATTGATCTTTGTTTAAATGCAAAGGCAAAATCGTCTTTATAATGAAATTTTAGCTTGTTAAATGAAGATAAGGGTAAAATTATTCATCGGGGATTAAAGTTCTACTAAAATGAAAGTTGGCAAGGCAAATGCTTCATTTTGAAGGTTAAGGACAAAAATGCTATGCTCTTTGAGGACCTCTGGTGCAACTAGACCCCTTGCGCGTAGTCTTGACTTGTACGGGTAAGATTTATTTCTTCATTAAAAGTTAGATAATTTTAACAAATAAATGACAATGAACCTTCAAAATCATATTTTAATTCACTCGTATGAGCTCATTGTTGAGAATCTAGTTATTTTAATACATCTCAATACATCTAATAAAGAACAAAATAAGAATTTATGTAGTCGACTTCCACTTTGTTGATACATTTGATAATCAAGAATTCTCCTTTGACGTGTGCATTTTGATGAGGCTATTTTTATGGCACATCAGTATTCCTATTTTTTGGATCTAAATCAAATAAAATCGATCAACTCGACTCTAATTCATCTATTAAATAGGTTAGTTTTAGGATCATGGATCAAGAATCGAGCAATTTTGGTTTCTTGGTACTGGTTCGAAAACCAATATTGAATTTGATTATCCCAAATTTCTCTTTTTGCAAGTGCATTGCACCAAGATGCATCAAATCCTTAAATATTAGACCTCAAAATTATCTCACGTCAAAATTTCATTTACCATAAGTTTCTTTTTCTTCTCTTCGCAACAAAACTTAATATGTAATCAAAATCTCATTTGAGCACTGTAACCAATTATTAAATACACTAAAGGGAACAATACATATCTCATGCTTTTACTTTACACCATTTCAAAAATACAAAAACAAGTTTCAACTTTCAAAAATCAAGTTTTTTAAATTTTTATTTATGAAATAATAAATTATTAAATCAATTTATTATTACATATTTAATTCTAATATAACATAATTACCCCACCCCACATCCACCACCCCTATCGCTCCGGTGACTATTCTGACTACAATTTCGGTCACAACTTTTTTCCGGCGACTATTCCAATGATCGTTGTTCCGGCTACTGCTCTGATTCCGGCGAATATATTAAGATCACAGAACTATGCAATTTGATCACAATCAAAAAAATTTAGGTCACAATTCAAAATTTCCATGAGTCCCAATTTGTTCATTTTATTCATCGGTCACAAATTACAAAATTTATAAGTAACACTACTTATTTTATGGTCACAAACATCACATTAATTCAGAATAAATTATAGGTCACACTTTGTCAAATTATTAGTCACAAATTTATAATTTTTATGTCACAAATCATTTATTGATCACAATTTATCTAATTCATTGGTCACAATATTGTTTATTGGTCATAAACTAATCAAAATATTAGTCACAAACAACCTAATCATTTGTGACCATCCCAAATAATTTGTGACACTGCCTCCACCAACGGCACCACCACCGTCGCCGCCCAGTAGCCAAATCAACATCTCAAACAAAATCAAACACCACACCCTCCCACCACCACTATCACCACCCCCAAAACCGAATCCACCACAAAAAACCACCACTAATTCACCATCATCGTGACAGCAACGACGAAGATGCCACCAACACCAACACAACCATTTCTGAGCTCCAACTCACCGCCCCAAAACCCTCCAATAACACCAAAACAACGTACTCACACAGGATTTGCACGCACCACCGACACACAAAAATTCGCCTTAAATCTCCCAACCCTCAACTAGCTCAACGTATACCTCAACAATAGCGCACTCACACAGGGAAGCACCGACGACCAGAACCAAAAAAAAAATCTGCACGCACGCACAAACATGGATCTGCACGCACCACCGCCGCACGCACCGGGATTAGTATTCGGATCTTCTCTATTCCGCTTCTCCACCACATGTTACCAACGTTAGTCCATCAAGGGCAGCGGAAGAGATTCGTCCTCCGCCAATGCCTCCTCGGTGGCCTTGAGAGAGAGGGGGGTAGAGGAGACAAGGAGCCTCACGGAGAGGAGGCAGTGACGGAGAGGAGGCAGTGAGGAAGAGAAGAGAAATGGACGGGAGCCGGGAAGAGAAGAATGAATATTAGATTTGATTAGGGTTATTTTAATTGGGATGGAAAATATATAATTAATATTTAATAAAATATAAAAAACCTAATTTTTGAAAAGTTAAATTTATGATATGATTCGTGAAAATAGAAATCTAAAACCAGGTCTAAGTGTAATTTCCTCTACACTAAAAGTAACATATTTGTAGGACTGCGTTCATGGGCATGGCATGTATCAAAAACAACATAACTCCTGTAATTTTTTTTCTTGGACCGGCACTAGGAAATTGAATTAATTTATTGAGGTTATGTTTTGAATAAATTCAACTATCTGGCTTAAAAATAGAAGAAAAATAAATAAATTATTTAATTCACATCTTTAACATGAGCATTGACATGTAGACCCTCTTTCGTTTCTCTTTATCAAATATGAAATGGCAGGAAATTCTTCATAAATGAATAACAGCAAAACTTGAACACACCACCAGGTTTTTGCAAATCCCAAACACTTGATGAATAAGATTTATCAAAACGACAGTTGAGACTGCAGTTTTAAAGGGGCATAGTTTTTTCATCCATTCCCCATGCCCAGTATAATGACTCCCTTTTTCATTCTTTTTATCTGCTAAATTACTGGGAAGGTACAAACTCAGTTCACTATTATATACACCGATAATAGAGAACTTCTGCTCTCTTACGACGAGCAGAGCTTGCAGCTCTTCCTGCAATAACCAACAGCGTCTTCTGAACCCACCATATATAAAGGATTTTTCTTGCATTCGCCCTGTAGAGCCCACACGGGACAGTTCGGATTTGAGTCTACACAATCTCCACTTGGTGTATCAAAAGATCTCACATGAATCCACTTTGTTGCAGACCATTTCTCGCCTTCAATGACAGGACAGCTCCCATGCAAACTTAAAGGATCAGTGGTTGCATCAGGGTGAAGACTAAAGAACAATAATGCGTCACCCTTCCAGGGTTTTACTGTAAAAGTAAAGGGGAAAAAAAAGTCATGTGTAATCCAAAAACCGTCTACCATGAGGTCAAGTCGCCTCGATTCATGTTGTAAAACAGGATGCTTATTTTTAGCTTTGTGCCTCATATAATATCTAAAAGGAAGTGACATCACCCTTCTAACCGACAACTCACAAAAAGTGAAAATAACAAGGAACGGCCTAATGGAAACATGTGCAAAATCCAAATATCAAACGACAAAAAAGAGAACATCATCCATCTAGACCAAGAAAGACCAAAATTTCAAAGAAATAATAAGTCGTCGAGTATGTTGTGCTTAAAAGTAAATCAAACTTACTTTTAAGTTACTCATTTTGCCAAAACATGATTTTTAAAAATAAGTCTCTTGTTAAGGAGAAGCTCCCAAAGTTCATTATACTTGTATTTTTTCCGGCCGCTTCCTTTGGCTGTGTGCTAAATATTAACAACATAATCAATGACGCAAATAGACATTGTACGTCATGCCAATCAGTAAAAACATATTACCTGCATAGCCATGTTTAGCACAATCGGACCAGTCACTGCCCTTAGGCTGAGTTTTTGTTGCCTATAATACATATCAAAAGAAAAGAGATAAAAGGACAAGGGGAGAAAAAGACAAAGACAAGCATAAAATTATGAAGTATTAGATACCTCTGAATTCGGGAAAACAGTTTCTCCGCCCTTCTCAATATTTGACAAATACATCAGTACAGTAGCCACCCGATGACCACCGAGTTCTTGATTGATCTTGTCATGAAAATAATCAAAGTGCGGTTCATACTTCTGTCCATGCTCATAATGCAGTATTTGAATAGATTCTCCATTCTCTACATGGCACAAATCATAAACAGGGGAAGAAGTCTTCGTTATACAAAACCAAAGCAAACAAAAATTAAAGAAAACTATTCCTGAATACCTGGAGGGAGGAAAGTCCAGGCAGCAATCCTTGCTTCAATACTCTCAACTACATCATCCTTCAAAGAAAAATTAACAAAAATTTAGCACATTATAACTTCAGTAAGTTATAGTCAATTACAAAATTGTTTATTAAAATGAAGTCCTTCACATTTAACAGAGTTAATACCCTAAATAGTCACTGAACTTTGCCAAAGGTTCCCAGGAGGTCACTGAACTTCAAAACTTCTCTAATTAGTCACTGAACTTTGCAAAAAGTTCCTAGGAGGTCACTGAACTTCAAAACTACCATAAATAGTCACTGAACTTTGCTAAACCTTCCTAGGAGGTCACCGAACTTTGCAAATTGGGACCCCATACATCAATGATTCAGTGACCCCCTAGGAACTTTTTGCAAAGTTGGGTGACTATTTAGGGAAGTTTTGGAAAAGTTCAGTGACTATTTAGGGTAGTTTTAAAATTCGGTGACCTCCTGGGAACTTAATGAAAAGTTCAGTAACTAATTAAGGAATTTTTGAAGTTCAGTGATCTCATGGGAACTTTTGACAAAGTTCAGTGACTATTTAGGGTATTAACCCCATTTAACATGTATTACTGGGACAATGGTCTTCTCCATATAGCAGAAGAGAAAAATTCCCATATAAAAATCAAAGAAACGACAAGTCTCCCATATCAAAAGTAGATCAGCACACCAAGTATTTGTAAGTGTTATGCCATAGGTCCAATCAACTTTGGACATACACACTTTTAATATATATAACCGATGCGTATTTATGGCAATATCTATTATTTAATTAAATTAACATTCTAATAAACTTAATAATAGAATCCGTAGATTCAAATCATGGTGATTTGATAATCACAAGGAGTTATGATTGTGAGATACAAATTACATATGACAAATCTTAAATCGTTTGTGGTCGTATGTAATAACGAGATACGGATCTCATATTACGGATAGATTATCACGTGTGACGTTTCTTACTTGTAAAGTAAGTAGCTGATTTCACAAACTAAAGTGTGGTGACACTTGAATAAGCACGTGAATGTTTTGTTATAGAACAAAACATTGGAGACCAGCTCGGAGATTCCACATGGATAACTATCTGAGTGTCGTGGTTAATCTCTAACGTTTGGTAGTGGAATTGGTCATTTGACTCGAGATCATCATAGTGCCTTATATGAGGACATTCGTACTTCGGTGATATTGGATGTTTTGCTAAGGATCACTAGTACGACATCGTTCGGGTATGTCAATAATCATATGAAGGTTGTGAATGATTAATAGAGGATTCGTCACTCTTAGATAGTAAGAGATTATGATCTAAATTTCATCCAGTTAAGTTCATAATGAAATCCTTGGCAAAGTGAACTCGTAAGTCGAAAATGAGTTTTCGACTTACATTGACTTAACGTAGGATAAAAGATATAATCGGTAATTGAAATTGACACATTTTCATATCTCATAATTGATCGGATCATATTGATGAAATGATTATAATTTCACAGTAAACGAATAAGTTTGGTTTTGTCATAACACGTGACATTTCCCATCACATGTATTGCTCTGACACATTGCTAGATGTTAATATGGGACGACGGATTTGAATTGATGATAAATTAAAAGGGATATTTTAATATATCAATTTTGATTAGATCAAAATAATAATTCACATCGTTAGACATTGTGATCAGGAAACTAATGGGTCACACAAAAAAAGAGAATAAGAAGAATGAGATTTATCAATTAATTAATTGACAAGTGTTGAATAATTAATTAATTGTGTTGTTTATTAATAGGCCCAAATTAATTAATTGGATTAATTAATATGAACAATACATAACTCCTAGTTTTAAAGATCACATTTCATAAATAACAAACTCATTAAAATATTTCAAAAATCAGGTGGTAAATAAATTTATTAAATATTAAAATATAATATAATATAAATTAATTATTTCTACTCATGCCACTTCATCAACCACATCATATCACCACACTACACCACCTTCCCTCCATCTCTCCACCGGAGACGGCCATCAGCTCCGACGACTGCTCAGTCTGCTCCAACGGCCGCTCCGACGTCTGCTCCAGCAACTGTTCTGACGGCCGCTCCAATAATTGTTCCGGCGATCACTCCGGTGACTAAAAGATTTCCAAAAAATTAAAAACAGAAAATCACACCCCCACCTTATGGGTCCACCTACCACCACCCCATCCTTGCATCCACCTCCTAAAAATTACCGAAAAAATTTCAAGTCACTTTATATAATCAAGCCGTTAACATGTGTCATCCGTGACTAATTGTGATCAAGTTTGTATTCAATGTGATTAACTATAACCAAATTTGTGTTCAGTGTGCTTGTCTGTGACTAATTGTGACCAAGTTTGTATTCAATGTGACTAACTGTGACCAAATTTGTGTTCAACGTGACTGTCTGTGACCAATTTAATCTTAATTGTGACCGTATATGATCAAGTCACAAGCGGTCACAATTAACACAAAATTGGTCACAACCAGTCACATACACACATATTTGGTCACAAATGATCATCACAAACCAGCACCACAATCCACCACCAGTGATCACCACCATCATCTCAAATGCATCACCACTACCTCCTCCATAAAGGGCAACTATGGGGACAACCAAATGGAGGCTGACTACAAATCTCATCTCATGGTTAGAGTATTTCACCCATACTGTACAACATGGAAAACTCGAATGACTATTGTTAACAAAATATTTTCCAGGAGAAAGACACCGTGTTCAGCAAACGCTACATAATACGAGTAATTAAAAGCTCAACTATATACGAACACTAACTAATAGTGAATCCATAGTGAGCATGCAAAGAAAGCTAACGTCTTTTGAACTCATTATATACAAAATGTTACATCGACTGGCTTCATTTTCATGTCTTTTTTTTTTTTACAATTTTCACGCGAGGACGAAACATATACATCAAGAAGATTGGTGAAGGCGGCAGCTAAAGGGAAGAATAAAGCCTAAAGGTAGGTAAAAGAAAAAGGCCGACTGACCACACACAAACACACCACCCAAAAATGAAAGAAAAGGAATATAGTTTCAACCTCCCACCTAATTGAACACTATTGCTGGTTCGTCCAACTCTACAATTAAAAAATCAATATATTATGGAGAAACATGGCAAAGTTCTAAACTAATTCTGCCTACCTCCAAAAGAATATGCATCCAATTTGATCTGTTGCTGCAATAGATCATTGTTGCCGATGCTATTTCTCAGTGTTCAAATAATATTTTTTTAAGATTTTTAATTTCTTAACAGCAAGCAATCTAAGAAAGTTCCCTCTTCTAATATGAAATTCACCTCCGTAGCAGAATTTTTGTCCTTTCTATTTAACTCTTTACCATTTTATTTTCTTATGACTAGTAGCTAACAATCACGAGCTTATGAAATATCAATTCACGACACTGAAGAAAATATGACTAATCGATATTGTTCAATTATTTCAGTTGCTCGCACAATGAATCTAATTTAGACAATAAATTCATACTTACAATTGTATGATGCTAACATTAGAATCTAAAATAACGATGAAATCGTTGACTACAAAGTGCACCAACCCAGAGTTATCATGTCAACAAGCATTGTTGCCACCAGCACAGCAAGATAAGTACAGAAATCTACCCATTGTCCATGTGCCAGTGCTTGATAACGACGAGGAGCAGTCGGTGCCGCCTTCAGACCTGCCACCATCACCAACTATGCACCATCGCCACCGTCCACATTGCCCAGGAATGGCTGGAGAAGCTGCCCCCTCACTCCCTTTTCTCTGGCATCTTCACCGGTGGTAGGTGAGGGGGGTTGGGTTGCAGGCGGTGATAATGGGGGTAGATGGAGAAGAGAGAGAAGAGGGGAGAGAAAGAGAGAGAGAAAAATGAATTGGGGGTGTCAGGATTTAAGTCTGAGTTTCGTAAAAATTTCTTAATCACCAGATTTTTTATAATTAAATCTTAAATCCCTGGGTTTGGGTAATTTTCTCTTAATTAATTCATGGACCAAATTTAATTAATTTGATTAATTAAATATTGGATCAATTTAAGTTTAAGAGGCGGGTCAAGCCCGTTTGAACTTATATTAATAGGCTGCTAGGGTTTGAAAAATATATGAGAAAATTTATTATTCTTGCTAGCACGAGAAAAGAAAACTTCAGTCATCATTCTTGTTCTTTGTGTGGATCAACATTGGAAACTGGACAATTGGACAACATGGATTGCAAATCGTGATCATTCGAGTTTTAGAAAAGCAAATAAGCTTGTGGAATTCATCAAAGGTATTATTCTAAACACAGTTTCTATCTAAACGGAAAGCAGATCCTCGTATGAGAATTGAAATTAATTTTACTTTCCACTGTGCATGATTAAGTAAATTCTCAACAGTATTCCCACGTAAAGGCAGGGAAGGTAAGAATCAAGGTAAAGTAAACAACACAGATGACTATAAAATATAATCCAGACATCTTGAAAAGCATATCCAACCAAAAACTGATAATTTACGATTGTAATGCTTGTTGAATTGCAATATTATCCAAGGACATTTTGGCGATGCAGAAATGTAAACTTGGCACATGCATGAAGGGGAGAGAAGCTCGTGCATTGAGTCCAGATCATCCAATTTCTTGGACAGATAATCAGGGAACGAATTATACAGCAAGGTTATCCATAGTGTTCCAATACAGATCTTCTGAAGATTAGCTACGAGTTATAAATATAAGGATGTGAGCCATTGTTTGTGTTGCATCAGATTTTTAACACTCGCAGACTCACACAGATGTTATCTTACCTTTCAATATCTTTCAAATATGCTTCACAATAAACCTACATACACTAAAGAACTCGAAGCCACTTGTTTATAAAGAGAAAAAAAAAAAAGGCTGATAACTTCCTTTTTACAAGCAATGGAAAATTGCATTTCATCTGTTCTCATAACTGAAGCCAGTGTTTTCTCTTTGTTTGTTCATTGTTGGTCAAAGCCAAACAAGTCATGCAACGAGTAAAAAAATGAAGGTATCTCCAAGGATGCACATGGAGAGCAACAGTAAAAGGCCACATTCTGATAATTTATGCAAAAAATTCACATTACAAAAATATATGTTATAACTTCTCCAGCATCTCAATGACTTGATGAAAAGGAAATGAGACATTAAATTTAAGCAGATCTGCCATACTCGTATTTAAATTGCATATTAAAATGTATTGTTATCACTTATGTCCTTGCTGTGTCAAGAAGAGAAATGTATGCTTTTAGAAAGAATACATGAATCAAGTATAAAATCCCTCTAGCGTAGGTAGACCCCTTTTTTGAAAAGAAAAGAAATTCAGGCAATCGCATTTTGAGGTGGCGTGCACTCAATATTTGTTGGAGAACAAACATTCAGAATAGTAGCCAATTCATGATGATCAAATTTTACCAGGATGGCAAAAAGAATACTGAACTCTTTCATAAACAAGAAAAAGAAAGCAATGAGACTAAGAGAGACTGGAGTGAAATTGAAAAAATGTAAACAAATTTCTTTCTATCATCAATCAACCAAAAATGAAATTCTGCATGTAAAGCATATGTAAATTGATAATTAAAGATCTAGCCGCCCCAAGAGTAAATTATGAACAGTAACACCAACCACAACATAAAATATAAAGATGAATGTAAAATTGCTTTACAACTAATACAAAGTTGGCTGGTCATAAATAATATGACCATTGGTTTTTATCTTCTGTGGTTCTTTTGAGCATGCAACCTGACATGCCATTCTCATTTATACTAAATTTCTTTTTTTCCAGGAGGCCTATGCTAGGTAAAATCACCATATAGCAGTGAATTTATAACATCAAATATGCCTAAGAGGCACCACTAATAAAAAAGAGTTTGCACTAGAAAGACAAGGATCTGCAAAAATACCCATCCTAAAGTATTCAATTTAAAGCACCTAGAAATTTCTCTGTTAAAGAGGTCAAGGACAAAAGATCCTATATCTTGTTCATAGGCAAATATCATGGAAAAAAGAATATCAAAATTACAAATATGACCACAATCAACACCTTCCAACCTAAGCAATAAGATAAAGTGGCGCCTTTTGTACTAGTCACACACCTCGAGAATGCAAACAGAAGGCATTACAAGATTTAATCAGATCCGGACGGCTAAACAATTACTCTTTCCTAGATTAGATATTAAATGAGTTACTGTCACCATTTGAAATAATATCTCAAAGATGGAGGACATTATATTTTTATTTTGTACCTGTGACTTATCACATGCCACTTAAAATGATAAAGTCAAATAAGAATCATAAGATCCTTAATTCATTCCTTGATAAAAACCCATTTCCTACTACATACTCATGAAATAATTATAGTTGGTTTGCGGAGATCTCAGACTTCTGGATTTAGGTATTACTAGAAGGGTAGTTCAACTTTGCTCACAATACATATCCATCCCCAAAGCTAACAGTCAATTCTATACAAGACTATCATATGGTGCGAGGAATGAAGATACTACCTGTCAATGAAGGTTTCACATCGTCAAAGTTTGCTTCCCATTGATTCATTGGAAAAGGGGTGCATTGCATTACAAGCCCATCAATAATTAAATACTTTAAGCATTTTATTGCAAACCTATTTTTGTGGTAGTTCCAACATAAATGCGACTAGAACTGTTATGTAACAAATATGTGTTTAGTTAACTATAAATGATGGCAACACAATTACAATGCAAGTGAATTGCATTTTAGATACTTGGCATCCCCATTCCCCCAGTATAACAATCACAGGTTTAAATCAGATAGCAGAGAGTTTTATGTCTAATAAACATAATTAACAGGCAGTAACAAGTCTATATCTCCATAAAATAAGTACTCAAAAGCATCCCAATATCCAAATATAGTATAAAACACATGCCACCTACATTAAAGTATAACCATGTAAATCTGAAAAATTGTTAAAACAGGATTCAAAGTCGAGAAAAGAAAAATCTCGGAATAGTATTTTTCACTAACCTGACCCTTCTTAAGAAACATGCCAGAACTTGTGCGGACTTCACTTTCTACACTCTTTCCAGAATCATTGTCTGCTACCATAGACTTCTCGAGCTTATCCTTAGCCTGTACATCCAAATTCAATCAAATGGATAACAAATAAATGAAGTTCACACCCTTCCTTCCCTTCCTCTAAATTATGAATTAATTAACACTGCATAACTTACTATTAGGCTCCGTTTGATTTGCCATATTTTCCATGAAAAATGGAATTTTTTTTTTCCATTTTCCAACTTTTGTAGTGTTTGATAGGCAAATTCTTTCCGAGAAATTTTTTTCCGCCTTTTCTCATTTTTCACCATTTTGAGGAAAATAAATTCTTGATGTTTTGGTGGGAAAAAAAATTCCAGATTTTTTTTTTTTTTTTTCTCAATTGGAAAAAAATCTAGATACAATGGTAAAAAAATTTATCACTTTTATTGACAATTTCCATACAAAGCAAAGTCAAACGAATGATATTCGGAATGATAATTTTTTTTTAGGCAATTGGAACAAATTCTAGACCCAATGGTAGAAAAATTATCACTTTAATAGACAATTTCCATAAAAAAACGAAGCCAAACAGAAGTCAAACTTTCAATATTTTCCATGAAAAATTATACCAATCAAACACAAAATAATTTATAGTCAAATCAATTCCTGTAAAATATTTTCTTTCCACCTTTGCAATCAAATGAACCCTTAGTCCCATAAAGAAGAAATACAAAAAACCCTCTTGCCAGAAGGATCCAACTTATTTCAATTATTCAAAGAGTTCAATTTCAAAACCACCCCCCCCCCCCCAAAACAATTTCCCACATTTCCTTTTTTTCATTTAGTCTGATAAATCACGACCGACCAACAAATTATTAATATTATGCAGGTATATTGGAAAAGGAAAAAAATGGCTAACCAGAGTGATAAGATGATCACACTCCTTATCAGTCAAAAATCCCCTGTATATAAAAGCCCTGTAGAATTCGATCACCGTTAAAATCATAACA
The DNA here is from genome assembly GCA_019097785.1 of Fraxinus excelsior. NCBI lineage: Eukaryota > Viridiplantae > Streptophyta > Magnoliopsida > Lamiales > Oleaceae > Fraxinus > Fraxinus excelsior. Next base: position 17,157,751 of record CM032638.1, read on the forward strand.
TCGTTGATCAAACACAGTGGATTCAACACAACACACACACGCACGTACAAATATATACATTTAACTCTACATACAAATACGGAGTGAGGTGAAAGTAAAAAAAGTGAAAAAGAAAAAGAAAAAAAAAAAATAGAACCTGGGACGCCATGAGATTTGGGTGACCCGTGTTGGATCCAACGGAACAGAAGAGGTACCGGTGGTCAATTTCAAAACCGATTCCTTTCTGATATAACCCACAAAAAATAAAAATAAAAACTCAGGCATGATCTGAATTCTTGAATGAACATACGAATACAAATATACATATGAATCTATTTACATTCAAAAGGAGCGACATACCCTCCAGGGATTTGGACAGCAGCATGAGAAAGATTCGGAAAAAGAAAGAAGAAACACAGAGAAAAGAAAAGAAAAACTCGAGCGTCCATCAAAAAATGCATTCGTTATTTTACCAAAATCTCAGTTTCTTTGGGTGGCAAAAACCCAAATCTTGCAAGAGAGTGACTTGAGGTTTTATTTTTTAGCGGAGGTTCTTTGACTTTTGGACTTGTCTTCAATTGTTTTTATTTGTTAGTGGCAAAATTTCGAGGGGTCGCCCACTGGTTTCAAGTGGTTCAGATTTTGTGGGTTGACATTAATTTCACTTTCATTCAATCTATCATTTAGAGCAATTTAGATTGAAGTTGTAATTTCAGTGGTGATGAATAGCATTATTCTTTTTAACTTTGAAGATAAAATTTTCAAATTTTTATAGATGATCTTTATAATAAATTTATTTTTTAAAAAAATTAGTCTATAATTGTCTCGATTCAATTCAAATCAACATTAATTTGTGTCACGTTTATTTTGGAAGAATGTATTTTGGAATAATAGATTGATGGAGAATGTGTGATTAAAAAAGAAAGAAAAATTATTGATGTGATGGAATATATTATTTTATTAAAAAATGTGTGATTGAAAATAAGTAGAAAAATGAGAATTAACATTTTAATGTGGCTCAAACCGGAGCTAGAAGGGTTGTGTAAGAATTGGGACATGTAGGTGATTGGTGCACAAAGGAAAATGAGAGATAGAGGGAAGGTGAGAGAAGATGAGGTGGAAAGAAACGAGTAAACTATAGAAAAATGTAGGTTTATTGAATTATTTGTCAAAATTTTGTTTTGATGAGGTTTTTATGAATTGACCTTATAAGTTAGGCCTTTGCAAGTAAATACTCAGGCTGAAGGTTCCAAAGCCTTGATTTCAAGTAAAATGCTTTTATAAAAGCAAATGTTTAGGGATGATTTAGGAGAAATATTTTCATATTAAACAAATTAAAATTTAAGGTTGAACGCGATATTATAGTCGTTAAAAGTACTAAGTACATATATTATTGCCACTCATTATGAAAATGGTAAATCCGATACAGGTATTTTCGAGTGAAAATTTATTTTTAAGAGAATATGTTAAAAAGTAGAGAAAAAATTTGAATTTCATAAAATATGTGGTTGAAAATGATTTAAAAAAATTATGTTAAACAACAAATTGCACCGTTTATATAAGATGTATTTATATTGTTTATTCGTTATTTTCAAAATTAACACTTTATGCACAACATTTTAATGTGTGATAACAAAAAAACCAAATGTTAAATTCTTGTGAATTTTTCATTTCTTTTCCTTAATAAAGAACTGAGAGCATGTTTGGACGTGCTTAAAATTTCCTCCAAAGGGCTTTTTTTACCATCAAGGTTGTTGAGACATCAATAGAGAGGTAAGAAGGTGTAAATAGTTAAGAAAAGAGATGTCAAAAGAAATAAGGAGGGAAAAAGAAATGTTTCAGTATCCTTTTTCCTGTGAAGTCTCAGCTGTTTTCATGTACTAAGGAGGGAAAAAGAAATAAAAGGTGATGGGGCTATCCGTACGACAACAAACTACTACCCACATCATTTGTGTGTAGAATACACAAGTTTAAGAAAATGGATATTTGAGCTTGTTTGAATGCTCAACACGAATTCGTGTTTACTTGTTGGGAAATGCTATGTGTTGACAAGTGACCCAAAAGTAGTTACTATTGGAGAAAATGTAGAAAATAGGAGAAGAGAACAAGATAAAGGCAGCAAAAATATGGTAATCAAAATAGGTTAGAACATGTAATCACTATCCTTGAACAATATGGGACCCCTGTAAAATTATTTGAGTGCTTAAAGGGCTATACCGGCAAGTAGTTTGTAAAATTTAAACTAGCATTCAAAAAGAAAAATATTTAAGCACTTTCCTTTCAAAAACTAGAAAAGTTTGTATGTGAGATTTGATTGGAATAAAGGGACTATATTTGAATTTTGATTGAATGATTTGATTTTTTTTTTTTTAAATTGAAATCTATTGTCTATTTATAGAATTTAATTCACAACCAACGAAATAGTGTCAATCATTCATGAAAGAATCAAGTGATTCCCTTCAAAGGGAATCTATAGCAGATTCCAAAGAATTAGATAACAAATTTAGCTTGTGTTTGACACCCATTTTGGGGAAAGACTAAATTCTGGAATAGTGATTGATGGAAGGATGTGTGGTTAAAAAGTAAGGAAAATTTTTGGGTATATGTGTAATATTATTTTATTGATAGAATGTATGGTTAAAATGAAGAAAGAGAGAGAAAAATGAGAAATAGAATGGGTGTCAAACAAGGGCTTAACAACCTTTGAAAATATTTACTACTTTCTTGGACTGTTTTACACGAATACACAAGACCTAGCTCTGATATTTCTTGGTACGACAATACATGAAACCTTAAACATTCAACCTAGAAGTTCTCGAGCAGGATATAATATTATATGAAAAAATTTACTCTTCACAAACTCCATCAAGATGAGATTTTAGCAGTTTGATAACAAAATTATGTTGGAAAATATATTATTTGGCAAATGAATTTTCACTTGTGTATGTGAAATTAATCCCACATTGATTGAAAGTTGGGATTTTGAAGAGGAGCCTTAAAAGGGATTAACAATCCCACATTGGTTAGAAATGAAAAAGTGGGAATATATGGGGACTATAAATAGTACCATCCCACATTGGAAAAAGTAAAAAGAAAGTGGCAAGTGGGAAAACTTAAATAGTTATCCCATATAGGATATGAACAAGTTTTTGGACCAATTTATATATGGTTAACAATTTTTTTGTAACTCCAGAACGTGAGAATTCAAATGGCAGAGTTATGGCTGGAGTTAAGAATTCAAATGGCAGAGTTATGGCTGGAGTTATGACTGCATTAAGAGACAAAGGCTCCTCCTTGCCTATATATACTGAACATTCTCTTCAGTTTAGACACACCACAATAGCACGAAATCTTTCTTCTTCCTGTTCAAATTCATGTCGTCTTACAGTCACTTGGTGATTCCGTTCCGGCACACTCGTTCAGTTCGACTGTACAAGCTGCAGTTCACGTCGCTGTATCCTGTGGTTCTAAAGATGACTTCTGGGAAAGAGCTGACTCTAAACAACGTGCTTTATGTGCCGGAGATTCGCAAGAATTTGGTTTCTGGCTCGCTGTTGAACAAGCATGGCTTCCGTATGGTGTTTGAGTCAGACAAAGTTATTTTGTCTAAGTCTGGAATGTTTGTAGGAAAGGGTTATGTAAGTGATGGGCTTTTTAAGCTCAATGTAATGGCTATTAAGCCAAAAATTAATAAAATGAATAACTCTTCCGCTTACTTGCTTGAGTCTTCCAATTTGTGGCATGGTCGACTAGGACATGTTAATTACAACACTTTGCGTAGACTAATTAACTTAAATTGCATACCTACATTCCAACTTGATAATAAACATAAGTGTGAAACTTGTGTTGAAGCAAAATTGACAAGGTCATCATTTCAATCCGTTGAAAGGAAAACTGAACCTCTTGATTTAATTCACACCGATGTATGTGATTTAAAATCGGTACAAACAAGGGGAGGCAACAAATATTTTATTACTTTTATTGACGAGACACAAAATATTGTTTTGTGTATTTGCTTAAAAGTAAAGACGAAGCTATAGAGAAATTTGTTCTCTATAAAAATGAAATTGAAAATCAACTCAACAAAAAGATCAAAGTGTTGAGAAGTGATAGAGGTGGTGAATATGAATCACCATTTGCTGAATTCTGTGCACAACATGGAATTAAACATGAAACAACAGCACCTTATTCACCACAACAAAGTGGTGTTGCTGAACGGAAAAATAGAACATTGAAAGAAATGATGAATGCAATGTTATTAAGTTCCGGATTACCTCAGAACATGTGGGGAGAAGCTGTGTTATCAGCCAATTACCTTTTAAATAAGGTACCCCGAAAGAAAGAAGGAAAGAGCCCTTACGAGTTATTGAAAGGAAGGAAGCCTTCCTACAAATACTTACGAGTGTGGGGGTGTCTTGCCAAAGTAGCTGTACCTACACCAAAGAAAGTGAGAATAGGACCAAAAACTGTTGATTGCATATTTATCGGATATGCACATAACAGTAGTGCTTATCGATTTTTTGTGTTTGATTCTAAAATTTCCGATATACACAAAAACACGATAATGGAATCGAGAAATGTTTCATTCTTTGAACATATATTTCCATGTAAGTCCAAAGAAGAAGCAAATTCTTCTAAACGGACATATGAGACTATGATTGAGAATAGTCAAGACAAAGAAGTAGAACAGAAAGTTGAGGTTGAACCAAGACGTAGCAAACGAGAAAGGACAGGAAAATCTTATGGTCCCGATTTTCTGACTTACATGCTAGAAACTGAACCTCAAAGCTTCAAAGAAGCTGTAAACTCTTCAGAAAGTCATCAATGGAAAGAAGCCATTAAAAGTGAAATAGATTCCATTCTACAAAATCATACATGGGAGCTGGTTGATCTTCCCCCGGGAAGCAAACCACTAGGCTACAAATGGATTTTCAAAAGGAAAATGAAAGCAAATGGAACTATTGATAAGTACAAGGCTAGACTTGTAATTAAAGGTTATAGGCAACGAGAAGGCATTGACTACTTTGACACTTATTCTCCGGTAACGAGAATAACTTCCATTCGAATGATATTAGCGATTGCATCTTTGTATAATCTCGAAGTACATCAAATGGATGTCAAAACTGCTTTTCTAAATGGAGATTTAGAAGAAGAAATTTACATGGAACAACCTGAGGGGTTTTCTGCACCAGGACAAGAAAACAAGGTATGTAAATTGGTAAAGTCATTATATGGCTTAAAACAAGCACCAAAACAATGGCATGAAAAATTTGACAATGCCATGATGGAAAGTGGATTTAAGATCAATGAATGTGACAAATGCGTTTACATTAAAGACACGGGAAATGGATATGTTATTTTATGTCTTTATGTTGACGACATGCTCATCGTTGGTAGCAACGATAAGATGATTAAATCTACTAAAAATATGTTGAATTCAAAATTCGACATGAAGGATATGGGTTTAGCTGATGTGATTCTTGGAGTTAAAATTTCAAGAACATCAGATGGACTCGTTCTAAGTCAGTCACATTATGTGGACAAAATTTTGGAAAAATTCAATAATGATGATACTGGCGTGGCTAGAACACCGATAGATACAAGTCAACATCTATCGAAAAATAGAGGCGATGGTATTTTTCAAGTAGAGTACTCTAGAATAATCGGAAGTCTTATGTACCTAATGAGTTGTACAAGACCAGATATCGCTTACGCAGTTAGTAAGCTGAGTAGATATACTAGTAATCCAGGGTCTGACCACTGGAAAGGAATAGTAAGAGTACTAAGATACTTGAGATATACTCGTAATTATGGACTGCACTATACCAGATATCCTGCTGTTATTGAAGGATATACTGATGCGAATTGGATATCTGATATTAAAGACTCAAAGTCTACTAGTGGATTCGTGTTCACTTTGGGAGGTGCAACCATATCATGGAAATCCTCTAAACAAACAGTTATTGCGAGGTCTACCATGGAATCTAAGTTTATAGCTCTAGATAAATGTGGTGAGGAGGCTGAATGGCTACGCAATTTCTTAGAGGACATTCCAAGGTGGTCTAAACATGTGCCAGCAATTTGCATACATTGTGATAGTCAATCTGCGATTGGAAGGGCACAAAGCAACATGTACAATGGTAAGTCTAGACACATACGTCGTAGACATAATACCATAAGACAGTTACTCTCAACTGGAGTTATCTCTATTGACTATGTAAAGTCTAAAGATAACATTGCGGATCCGCTAACCAAAGGGTTAAATAGAGAGTTAGTTGCAAAGTCATCAAGAAGAATGGGACTTAAGCCTCTAAAAGAATAAGTTATTGTACTGGAAACTCAACCTAGCTGACTGGAGATCCCAAGATCTAGGTTCAATGAGAAAACCTAATTGCAAATACTTAACCATATCACTGTGGGGGTTATCTCCGGTCCATTCCTGTAATAACAGTGATGCCTGTGGGAAGAGGATAAGCAATAAGGCTTTTAATGATTCTTATGCGTCGAAAATCCGAGCGGAGTAATGCGGGTTACTCTTAATTAAGAAATCACCTATGTGAGAGAGAAGTGGGGCCGCTTCGAAGGGAATTGTGAGGCTCAATTCTTAATAACTCTCACTGAACCAGGCATATGTTCATGGCCACAAACGAACATAACCATGAGAACTGAATTGTGTTAGGAAGAATCCTGTGTGAGGTACATCGTCGTTTACACAAAACGCAGAACAGTTCAAAGACATCACGTCTACTGATCAGCTAGTAAAGTAAATGTATTTTCATAAGGGGAGGTTCAAAGGGTAACACCTACCTATCCTATGTAGGTTTCAACTGTGGAACTTTGTCACCAAGTATTCCGTGTCTCTATTAATTTCCATTCATGTGGGGGATTGTTGGAAAATATATTATTTGGCAAATGAATTTTCACTTGTGTATGTGAAATTAATCCCACATTGATTGAAAGTTGGGATTTTGAAGAGGAGCCTTAAAAGGGATTAACAATCCCACATTGGTTAGAAATGAAAAAGTGGGAATATATGGGGACTATAAATAGTACCATCCCACATTGGAAAAAGTAAAAAGAAAGTGGCAAGTGGGAAAACTTAAATAGTTATCCCACATAGGATATGAACAAGTTTTTGGACCAATTTATATATGGTTAACAATTTGTAAGGTGTAACCATTTGTTGCATAGAGACTCCTCCGTGGCCTACGCGCCCGCAGGGGGGTGCAAATCTTGGACCAACTTGGCCTTCGAGCCTTGAACTTGTGTGCGGGCGCGACCTGCGTACACGAATGTCGGACCGAATGAGTCAAAAATTGGCCACCAAGTGCAAGCCACGTTTTGAAAATTTTCTTTTACGTTTTCCATTTAAAACATAACTTGAAAACTGTTTTCATTTATTTTGTAACTCCAGAACGTGAGAATTCAAATGGCAGAGTTATGGCTGGAGTTAAGAATTCAAATGGCAGAGTTATGGCTGGAGTTATGACTGCATTAAGAGACAAAGGCTCCTCCTTGCCTATATATACTGAACATTCTCTTCAGTTTAGACACACCACAATAGCACGAAATCTTTCTTCTTCCTGTTCAAATTCATGTCGTCTTACAGTCACTTGGTGATTCCGTTCCGGCACACTCGTTCAGTTCGACTGTACAAGCTGCAGTTCACGCCGCTGTATCCTGTGGTTCTAAAGATGACTTCTGGGAAAGAGCTGACTCTAAACAACGTGCTTTATGTGCCGGAGATTCGCAAGAATTTGGTTTCTGGCTCGCTGTTGAACAAGCATGGCTTCCGTATGGTGTTTGAGTCAGACAAAGTTATTTTGTCTAAGTCTGGAATGTTTGTAGGAAAGGGTTATGTAAGTGATGGGCTTTTTAAGCTCAATGTAATGGCTATTAAGCCAAAAATTAATAAAATGAATAACTCTTCCGCTTACTTGCTTGAGTCTTCCAATTTGTGGCATGGTCGACTGTAACCGGTATGGTTAACAAGATTTTATAAGCAATATAAGCATTTGAGAAACAAACTTTTGCAAGAATGTTTCATCATATCAAGAAATGAAACAAACTTGAGAATTTTGAGTTCTTGTTTGGCATGATTATCTGGTACAGGTTGTTGCATGCAGTCAATATTGTGAGTAAATTTCTTCAAAGTGAAAATATGGATATTACTCATGCTATCGACCTTTTGCAAGGACTTGTTTCATTTCTTGAAGAATATAGAGAAACTGGATTTGCTATTCCCATGGATGAAGCGACAAAAAAGTCAAACGAAATGGGGATTGAAACTATATTTCAAGAAAAACGTATAATTCGAAGAAAAAAACAATTTGGTGAAAGCGAAAGCAATGAAGTAAAGCAATCGGCCGAAGAATCTTTTAGAGTTGAATACTTTGTTTTTATAATTGATCAAACTCTATCTTCTTTGAGGACTCGATTTGAACAATTCAAACAATATGATGACACATTTGGATTTTTGTTCAATTTGAAGAGGTTAAAGGGTAAAACTCATTCAATTTTGATGAACTCTTGTATGAATCTTGAGAAATAATTGGAACATAATGGGCGTTCAGATATTAGTGGAGATGAATTATTTTCGAAAATACTAGTCTTGTGATGCTATATACCAAGTGAAGCAACGAGAGCAATTGAAGTACTACAATATTTGAAGACAGTACAAGTTTATTTCCCAAATGCTTATATTGTTTATAAAATCTTGTTAACCATACCGGTTACAGTTGCATCTGCAGAAAGAAGTTTCTCCAAATTGAAGTTGATCAAGACTTACCTCCGATCAACTATGTCATAAGAAAGATTGAATGGATTGGGTATGTTGTCAATAGAAAAAGATATGATTCAACAGTTAAATTATTCAGATTTAATTAATGTTTTTGCTTCTAAAACAGCGAGACGAATATTATTTAACTGATTGTTTGAACTTGTCGATTTTGTTACTATATAATATGAATCTTTTGTTCTTTACATTTGTTTGATCTACTGTTCAGTGTTAAATTATCAATATGTTGCATTTACGTTGTTTGGAAGATGGGGGGAGGAGGGAGGGGCCAACTTCGGGAGTTTGCCTCGGGCTCCGTTGATCACAGGACCGGCCCTGGATGAAACATCTGATTCTTGATGAGTGAAACTTTGTATCTGAAATTTGAAGTTGAATCTTGAAAATTCTAGTTTTGTGTAATTTTCATTTTCTATTTTTATTGTTATTGGGATGTTCCAAACCCATTACAAGCTAGATTTCGCTATTTATATGATTTTCATATTGTAAGTTAGAGGATTGATGAATTGAAAAGTGGCTTGCTGCCCGTCCCCGTCCCCGTCCCCTCTTCTTCTACTCTGCTTCTCCCCCTATGTTTCTTCCACCTCCATTTTTTGTCCTACATCAAATTGATGACAGAGCTTAAACCTGGTTTCCATCGTCAATTTACATTCCAAACACTGCTAAACTGCAAAACCCCAAACTTCTAGCTCACCACACGGCTCCATCACCAATCCTCCCCTACACGCCACAGCTACCGTTCACACAATCAAACCAACGCCAAAAACAGCCACCAGTACGCACAAAACCGGCCAAATCACCCCAGCTTCATCTTCTCTATATAGCATCAACAATCAAACCAACACCCCCCTTTTCTACAGTCAACCGAAACTCAAAACTAGGAAAAAAAAACCCAGAAATTACCTTGGCCTTCCCCAATTTTGAGCCAACCGCAACACCAACCTACAACCCAGCCCCCGACACCCAGATCTTACCGGCTGCATCTAATCGGCCGAGCCCACAACCACTCGCTGCAACACATTCGCAACCCCCACACAAAAAAAATAAAATAAATAAAAAAACTTCGACCGGCAGCCAAGTAACCACGGACAGAACCAACTTCGACCAGAACTCAGCTCTCCAGCCAGAACCTTCGTCGACCAACAGACACACAACCAGCAGTCTCTCTCGCTCGCGACACAGCCAGGCGCCGACGGGAAACCCAAAATCTCACCGGTGGCACCCAATTCTCACTGGGTGAATCTCTCTCGCGACACAGCCCTTAGTATAAATTTTGTTTTGAGCTTGCATTAGCATTTTGGGCCTTTGGGCCTGCTCGATTTTGGCCCTAATTTTGTAATATACTTTTAGTTGAAAAAAAAAGAGAGAGAGAAGTGAAAAAAAAAATGAAAAACAAAAAATCTGTTTAATATTATTTTGGGCCTCTATCCTCCATTTTCAGTTTCCAAAAAAAAAAAAAAAAAGTTCGAAAAAAAGGAGGAAAAAAGCGCAAAAATGGGTGCTAAAAAAAATTTGTATTTTCTAACATATTTTGTAGGTACCTCTTGGTTGATTCAGTTACTTCACGAACAGAACGGAGAGCTATTGTTTTTCTGTTTTTGGAAATCAATTACTTGGTGCTCAATTACTTCTACAAACAACAGTGGAACTACTATTTCTTTGTCTTTAGTTTATACTACATTTTCGTCTTAAAATTATATCAATTAAAATTTTGTGTTGTTGTTATTTCAATTTTACTTACAATTTACATCCATAAATCCCTTGATTTGTTAAATTCCCATAATTTTACTAACTTTCACGCGACCGAATCCATTGTCTTGTTCAATTCCAATTTTACCCACTTATTTACGTGATCAAATTTTTGACTACTATTTGACCCCTACTTTGTTATTTTACATGTATCAGCAGTATTAACTTGACATATTTGAATTTACATAGTCCCAAAAAAAAAGATTACTAATAAAAAAAATTGATCAGGTCGTTATTTTCGATTTTAAAACGAGTTGTTTGTTGATCTCTCTATACACTTCATTTAGCTGGTAGTAAATTACATGCAGTTGAGTAGTGGTTGCTTTGTCATATGACACATCTAGTTCCTGTAACCTGACCATAGACCCATCTCAACTTGATCCCATCACTCGTCAATTAGCACAACTTGTCACTAGCCAACAGTTACAAAATAAGATGACTGCTACTCGTGAAGAGAATAGAGATTTAACTGATGAGTTGTCTACTTTTAAGTAAATCCCATATTCGACTAGTGTTGATAATTCTAAAGTGTCCTATAATGGACAATATCGTTGTCGACAAGGTGATCAAAAGTATTTTCGACATGGCCGTACGGATGTAGATTGGGTTCGTAAGCAAGAACGAGGTTATGACCGTCACAATACTCATTCTTTTCCATGTCACAATGAGCATTTCTTTAGAAACAATAACGTAAATGCTCCTACTTTTGATTATTGCTTAGATTTTAAGGTTTTTACTCAATGGACTGCACTAGGGAATCGGTTAGTGACTGAGTATGTTGCTCAATTTGAGAAAGTTTGAATGAAATGTCATATCATTGAGGATGAGGCCCCGACTTTGAGTAGGTTTAGACAAGGTATAAGAGATGATCTTAGGCGTGAGTTTTTCCTTCGGAATGTAACTACTCTTGATCACGCTTACTCTTTAGCCCGAGATTTTGAATTAATTATTGGTACTCCATATAAAAAGCATGGTGACAACCATACACCAATCTTCTCAGCGCCGCTTCTTCTTAAGTCTATTAGGAGACCTTCCCAATCTAATGTTCCTTCTGTGTTCGAAAATGAGGGTACAATTCCTGATGTTTCAATTATTTCTTCTCACTTGCAGTGCTTCAACTGTAAGGACTTTGGCCACATCACTTCCAAATGTCATAGCCGAGCTTTAATCATTGAAAAACGAAAGAATATAATAGATGAGCGGTTAGAAAATCAAATCTATGAACCTAAATTTGACGAATTTGATGACTTGGATGATAGTAAGAACACCTCATTAGGTAGTATTCAGATTTTTCTTATGAATTTACGTATTGTGCCTCATATTCCCAATACCTCTCAGTAAGTATTGTATGTCGTACAATTATCCAACCCAAATGTGCTATTGATTTGTGTAATCACGCAATTCTCAAGCAAAATCTTGGGAATTAGAATTTGATTGTCCAAACAGTTCAAATTATATATATATATATATATATATGAGCCTATGAAACCTTTAGACCTTATTCTCATGTCCCCACATGCTAGTGTATCGATGTTAACTAAGGCATTTGTACATCATCTTCATGATTTGCATATTGAGATTAATAAACTATTTGAAGCAATTTAAACTTCAAGATGATTTGCATAAACGATATTTTGAATTTAATATTGGAAATTATGTTATCTTGCAAGCTCATAGTGCCGGTCCTTTTAAAATTGTAAAGCATGTTGGTCCAAATGCACATGTCATTGATCTTTTATCACATTTTGACTACCACACTATAAATATTGAAGACTTCATTAATTACGAATACCGTTTCAATTTCCTTGATGATCCTTTTCTATTTAGCCCTATGGACCCCTAACATGTCCCTGTTAATATTTCTATTTCAATATTATCTATTACAACACACAAAGATACAATTGATGTTATTTTAGATGAGCAGATTGTGTTGACCAATGAAGGAAACATTTGATGCTTAGAGAGTTGATACGGAGATCATCGAGAGATTGTGACTTACTTTTATTGTTATTGAGTTTTATCATTTATATTTTCTATTTTTATTATTATTGGGTTTGTAGTAGTGGGTTGGCCCCAACCCGATACTAGTTAAGTTTTCGCTATTTATATAATTTTCATATTGTAATTTAGACGATTGACGAATATGATGAATTGGAAAGTGGCTTGCAGCCCGTTTTCTCCCCTCCCCTCTTCTCGCTTCTTCTTCTTCTTCTTCTTCTTCTACTCTGCTTCTCCTCTCTGTTTCATCCTCCTCCGTTTTTGGTTCTATATCACACTTGTTGATAAAGAGAAAAAAAGCCTGATAACTTCCTTTTTAAAAGCAATGGAAAATTGCATTTCATCTGTTCTCATAACTAAAGCCAGTGTTTTCTCTTTGTTTGTTCATTGTTGGTCAAAGCCAAACAAGTTACGCAACGAGTAAAAAATGAAGGTATCTCCAAGGATGCACATGAAGAGCAACACTAAAAGGCCACATACTGATAATTTATGCAAAAAATTCACATTACAAAAATATATGTTATAACTTCTCCAGCATCTCGATGACTTGATGAAAAGGAAATGAGACATTAAATTTAAGCAGATTTACCAATTGCATATTAAAATAAAATGTTATCACTTATGTCATTACTGTGTCAAGAAGAGAAATATATGCTTTTAGAAAGAATACGTGAATCTAGTATAAAATCCCTCTAGCGAAGGCAGACCCCTTTTTCGAAAAGAAAAGAAATTCAGGCAATCGCATTTTGAGGTGGCGTGCGCTCAATATTTGTTGGAGAAATGAAATCTCTTCTGGATTTAGGTATTACTAGTAGGGTAGTTCTACTTTGCTCACAATACATATCCATCCCCAAAGCTAACAGTCAATTCTATACAAGACTATCATATGGTGGGAGGAATGAAGATACTACCTGTCAATGAAGGTTCCACATCGTCAAAGTTTGCTTCCCATTTATTCATTGGAAGAGGGATGCATTGCATTACACGCCCATTAATAATTAAATATTTTATGCATTTTATTGCAAACCTATTTTGGTGGTAGTTCCAACATAAATGCGATTTGAACTGTTATGTAACAAATATGTGTTTAGTTAACTATAAATGATGGCAACACAATTACAATGCAAGTGTATTGCGTTTTAGATACTTGGCATCCTCATTCACCAGTATAACAATCACAGGTTTAAATCAGATCGCAGAGTGCTTTATGTCATAATTAACAGGCAGTAACAAGTCTAAATCTCCATAAAATAAGTACTCAGAAACATCCTAATATCCAAATATAGTATAAAACACATGCCACCCACATTAAAGTATAACCATGTAAATCTGAAAAATTGTTAAAACAGGATTCAAAGTCGAGAAAAGAAAAATCTTGGAATAGTATTTTTCACTAACCTGACCCTTCTTAAGGAACATGCCAGAACTTGTGCGGACTTCACTTTCTTCACTCTTTCCAGAATCATTGTCTGCTACCCTAGACTTCTTGAGCTTATCCTTAGCCTGCTAATCCAAATTCAATCAAATGGATAACAAATAAATGATATTCACACCCTTCCTTCCCTTCCTCTAAATTATGAATTAATTAACAGCCGTATAACTTACTATTAGTCCCATAAAGAAGAAATGCAAAAAACCCTCTTGCCAGAAGGATCCAGCTTATTTCAATTATTCAAAGAGTTCAATTTCAACCAAACAACCCACCCCACCCCACCCCAAACAATTTCCCACATTTCCTTTTTTTCATTTAATCTGATAAATCACGACCGACCAGCAAATTATTAATAATATGCAGGGTTGATTAGGCTGCCTCTCTATTCTGTGGTTTGGGCCTCTTGTTTGTCTATGGGCTTTGCTGTGTTTGGGCCATCGGTTTTGCTTTGATTAAGTTGTGTAATCTTGGCCCTTCATCTTGCATGCCTTGGACCGTTGGATTGGGTATTTCTGAAATTCGATTTATAACCCTTACTCTCTAGATTCTTCTATGATTGAGAAACTGTTGCTATTCTAGGATTTTTTTTCTTCATCTTTTTCTCGAGTGATTCTCTATGTTCATCTTCTTGAGATTTTCTGTTTTTGATCTCTGTAAATATCTTAGTGATATTCGTGGTGTATTTTGTATACATTAGTGTTTGTAAGGAGAGTTTCGTATAGAGAGGCGAGAGAAAACTTTAGTGGAGAATCATTTCTTCATACATTTGTAATTTGTTCTTCGTGAGTCTCAGTGGATTCGAGCGTAATCTACTTGGTAGATGCTCAACGGTGAGTAGGCTTTTGAAGCTGAACATCCAGGCCCGAAGGGGCGAAAATTCAGTGTGTTCTCAACTTGTGCATTTCGTTTTTCACTGGCTTTAAGGTTTGTTGAGTAAATGTTTGATTCTGAGACCAACATGCAGGTATATTGGAAAAGGAAAAAAGGGCTAACCAAAGTGATAAGATGATCACACTCCTTATCAGTCAAAAATCCCCTGTATATAAAAGCCCTGTAGAATTCGATCACCATTAAAATCATAACATCGTTGATCAAACACAGTGGACTCAACACAACACACACACACGCACGTACAAATATATACATTTAACTCTACATACAAATACGGAGTGAGGTGAAAGTAAAAAAAGTGAAAAAGAAAAAGAAAAAAAAAATAGAACCTGGGACGCCATGAGATTTGGGTGACCCGTGTTGGATCCAACGGAACAGAAGAGGTACCCGTGGTCAATTTCAAAACCGATTCTTTTCTGATAAAAAAATAACCCACAAAAATAAAAATAAAAATAAAAATCAGCCATGATCTAAATTCTTGAATAGACATACGAATACAAATATACATATACATATACATATGAATTAATTTACATTCAAAAGGAGCGACATACCCTCCAGGGATTTGGACAGCAGCATGAGAAAGATTCGGAAAAAGAAAGAAAAAACACAGTAAAAACAAAAGAAAAACTCGAGCGTCCATCAAAAAATGCATTCGTTATTTTACCAGAACCTCACAGTTTCTTTGGGTGGCAAAAACCCAAATCTTGCAAGAGAATGGCTTAAGGTTTTATTTTTTACCGGATGTTCCTCGACGTTTGGACTCTCTCTTCAATTGCTTTTATTTGTCAGTGGCAAAATTTCGAGGGGTCGCCAACTGGTTTCAACTGGTTCAGATTTTGTGGGGTGCCATTAATTTTTATCCATTTGCCAAAGTCTCGTGAGGATATTTCCAAAATGTCTTCTTTTTTTAACTTTGATGAGAAAATTTTCAAATTTTTATAGATAATCTTTAATAAATTTCCTTTTTAAAAAAAATTAGTGTATAATTGTCTCGACGTAGCCAGCTTTTTAATCTTGGGGGGGCGAAAATACAGGGGGTGGAGGGGGGCGGGCCCCCCTCCCTGGGGTTCGGGGGCAGAGCCCCCGAATTTTTTTTTTTAACTAAGAGAATTGAAAACGACGATTTTAAGTACCAAAATAGTACTGAAATTCAATGTTCAATTCTACTACTACTGACTATTCTACTACTTAATTCTTAAATTCAAATATTCAAGAACAAGTAAACATGCATTATGCATAAACCAGGTTGGGAATTGAGTTTTAATTAGTTGGGCTTGAGAATTGGGAACTTAGGTTTTGGATTGGATTTGAGCTATTGATTTATTTAAGTAACTATTGGATCTTTTGTTTAGATCTAAGATTTTTGTATGGTTGAATTTTAAAGTGTAAATTATTTACTCAATATTTATTAACGGAAAAAAAAATAAAAAATTTCAAAATTTTGGGGCGAATCAAAATCTTGGGGGGGCGAAACTGAAAAATACATTACAAATTAACTAGGAATAGTGTACCGCAGACAATGTTAGGAGGGGTGGTGACCCCCCCCCCCCCTAGCTCCATCTCGGGGGGGTTAATTCCAAAGAATTGGGACATGTAGGTGATTGGTGCACAAAGGAAAATGAGAGATAGAGGGAAGGCGAGAAAGAAGATGAGGTGGAAAGAAAAGAGTATAAACTATAGAAAAATGTAGGTTTATTGAATTATTTGTCAAAAATTTGTTTTGATGAGGTTTTTATGAATTGAACTTATAAGTTAGGCCCTTTGCAAGCAAATACTCAGGCTGAAGGTTCCAAAGCCTTGGTTTCAAGTAAAATGGGTTTTTAAAAGCAAATATTTAGGGATGATTTAGGAGAAATATTTTCCTGTTAAACAAATTAAAATTGAACTGAGAGGTTGAATGTGATATTATAGTTGGTAAAAGTACCAAGTCCACATATTATTGTCACTCATTATGAAAATGGTAAATCTGATACAGATTTTTTCGAGTGAAAAATTATTTTAAGAAAATATGGTTAAGAAGTGGAGAAAAGTTTTGAATTTCATAAAATGTGTGGTTTAAAATAATTTTAAAAAAAATATAAGTCAAACAAGCTCTTACAAATTGCACCGTTTATATAAGATGTATTTATATTGTTTATACGTTATTTTCAAAATTAACACTTTACGTACTACCTTTTACAATGTGATAACAAAAAACCAATTTAAATTCTCGAGACTTTTTGTTTAGTTACTAGTGAAAGCACTTATGAAAAAGAATTTTTCATTTTTTCCTTTATAGAGAACTGAGAGCATGTTTGGACGTGCTTAAAATTTCCTTCAAGTGCTTTTTTTTACCCACATCATTTGTGTGTACACTGTATCAAGAAAAGGGATATTTGAGCTTGTTTGAATGCTCAACACGAATTCGTGTTTACTTGTTGGAAAATGCTATGCATTGACAAGTGACACAAAAGTAGTCACTGTTGGAGAAAATATAGAAAATAGGAGAAGAGAACAAGATAATGGCAACAAAAATACCGGAATCAAAATAGGCTTGAACATGTAATCAATATCCCTAAATAATACTTGCCCCTTGTAAAATTATTCGAGTGCTTAAAGGATATACCAGCAAGTAGCTTGTGAAATTTAAACTAGCTTTTAAAAAGAAAAATATTTAAGCACTTTTCTTTCAAAAACTTGAAAAGCACTTAAAAGTTTGTATGTGAGATTTAATTGGAATAAAGGGACTATATTTGAATTTTGATTGAATGATTTGATTTGTTTTAAATTGAAATATATTATCTATTTATAGAATTCAATTCAAAGTCGACGAAATAGTGTCAATCATTCATGAAAAATTGAGTTTCTACATGAAAAGTCGCAAAGAATCAAACTATGGCTAGTTTTTTGCACCACTCATGTGCATGGTTATCAAGCATTTTGTAGAAGCAAGCCAGTGCACGCATGGTTTGAGAGCGTGAGCTTAATATCCCATATCCCCGATTTATTCTTTTTTTGGTTCCATCGATTTCATCTTTTCAATGTATAATACACACACAATTCTCTAATCCATATAATTTCTTGAACAAGTATACAACAGTCACATCATGTTGACTTAGGCAGAAATTTTTTGTCATTTCCTTATCTTGGGAGAATTAATCTACTTGTACAGAAATCGTTGACACTTTCATTGATAGAATGCCACATGGCGGCCCCCTATTGGGAGGGCGCCTGCGGCGGGGGGCCCCGCAACAGGTGCTCCACCAATAGGGGGCCGCCATGTGACATTCTGTCAACGAAAATGTCAAAGATTTCTGTACAAATAGCGCGATCGATCTTGAAATGTCTTGAGCATTCTTTTTAAATTCTAACTGGATTTTGAATCTGAAAGTGGTGAAACTAATTTTAAAAAAGTATTGTAGTGTACTTCAACTTACTCCTTGTTGAGACTCGAACCCTAGATGCTTCCAAAATTTGGAGTTAAAGTCGCACTTCTTAAGTGACAACTTTGTTGGTGGGGTGGGGTGGGGTGGGGTGGGGTGGGGGGTGCTTAATGAGAACTTGGCACTTGGACTGCTTCTAACCGTAGGATGATGTTCTAGAGTGTTCTGATTATTTAAACCTAATTGTGGCTTGTCTCTTCACTCACTTTGCATTATCACTTTTGGTTTAAGAGAGAAAACCCTCGTTGGCTAGGGTTTTTCATTCATGTTCTTCTTCTACTCAAAAACCTTATTCGAGGCAATGAAATCTTGTAATCCTAGTATTATACTTGTGATTTGAGTGATGTATCTGGATGCTCAACAGAGGATTACGTGTTAAAAGGGCCACTGAACCTCTGGAACTTCGGCCGAAATAATTTATCTGTGTTCAATCTTTATTTTCTGCAAGTTTAGTTTCTAAAACTTTAAGATTTTCATGTTTGAGTTCTTATATTGTTATTTCTGGGTATGAGAGCCTAGTTCCATGAACGAGATACTTGGTTTTCAAAGGAAGTTGCAGATCCTTAACGAATCTGAATGTTTGTGAATAGTTCTTGAAAAAAAAAATTGAAAAGAAAGTAAGTTTAGTAAACTCGATAGGTGAGATCTTTAATTTTTAGAAATTAGGGTTTCTTGAGACTAATCTTTGTCCAAATGATCGTACGAGGGCTCAAGAAACAGAGATAAATCCATTACGGACGTGTATTTGAAAGATCTTGAAGGGGAAATCCTTGGAACATAGATTTTGTGATCTTTATTCTTAAGTATTCTTTGAGTTTTCTTCTACATGTTCTCTGATATAAAACTTGTTAAGATTGAAATGTTGAATTACCACGTGTGCTACTTTGATTTGGAATTGATATTATTATGAATTTGTTTTTTCTTTGTTGTGTTGTGTGTTTACTCATTGTCTTAAACTTGTGTGTCGTTCTTGATTGTAAGAATGACCTCAGTTAAGTTTGAAGTTAATTAGTATGACGAGACTGGGGATTTTAACACGTGGAGTAAGAAAATGAGGCTATTTTGATGCAAATGAGATTTGTTAAGGCAGTAGATAACATTTGGCCTGCTGATATTGACTCCTACAAAAAGAACTGAATTAGAAGATATTGCTTGGAGTACTATTTTTTCATCTCTCTGAAAATGTGATAAGAACAATTGTGGAAACAAAAACTACTAGTGAATTATGAACTAAAATTCATGCTCGATATGTAACTAAGACTGTTCCAAGCAAATGTTACTTGCTAAAACAATTCTTTTCTTTTAAAATGGATCCCTCAGTTGACTTGGAAGATAACTTGAATAGATTTACAAAGTTAACCTAAGACTTAGTCAATTGTGATGAAAAACTTTCAAAAAATCAATTGGTTTTAGTCATGTTAAACTCCATTAGTGATAAGTATGAAGACCTAAAGAATACTCTAGAATATGGTGGGGATGAAATCACTACGGATATAATCATTAGTGCCTTAAGAAATAAAGTTCTTGAAGTGAAATTTAAGTCTAAATGAAGTCACAGTGGAGATAGCTTGATGTTAATTATCACTCTAAAAGCTTTAATGAAGATAAAAAGAAGTGGGCTCATAAAAGTAAATCTTAGAATAAAGCAAAATGTAAGAAATTCTATCACTACGAAAAATTAAGACATTTCATTAAAGACCGCTATAAAAAGGCAAAATGAAATAAAAGATAATAAACATTTGAAGGCAATGCTATTTTAGCTTACAATAAGGAATATCATGGAGATGGGTTAGTCCTTGTCAATATGGACAAGAAATTGAATCATAAATGGATACTTGATTCCGACATTTTTTCCATATGTGCCCAAATGGACCTGGGAATTGGGGGCAATTATTAGAGGCCAAACGAATTTTTTTTCCTTCTGTTTTTATTTATTCATATTATTTACATATTTCTTTATTAAACATGAGGGTAAAGTTTTTATTTAAAAAATTGAGTTAGTTAAAAGACGAGTAAAATCGTCTACTAAGAACATGAATGTACAAATATAAAACCATAGGGACTGAGGTTGTAAAATTATTAGGTTGAAGACCTACTTGCTACATCTACACTAGCTTGAGGATCCATCTATAATTCTCCCTTAATTTCAACATCTAAAAAGTTGGAGGGGGGCATATTTTGACTTTACAAAGAGTGCCTGCCCACAAAGGAGTGCCCGAAAGAATATTTCTCATATCGCACGTGAAAATGGTGGACCACTCGTTGATACGTGTTCGTATTGACGAAAAACGTGGCTACAATTTAGAAAAAGATTTTATAAATAAAAATGGATTATTGTAATAAAATAAGGGTTGTTTGATTGACAAAGGTGGAAACACTTTTCAATTCCATGTAAGTTGGAAATTAAAAATTTAAATATTCCATATGAATGCATTTTTTCATGAAATTGACAAAAAACAAGGTTAAAGCGGTTATACCTTGGAATTCGAATTCCATTTCCACTTTCGTATCAAACAGTCAAAAGTTAGAAATCGAATTTCTCGGATGTGACATTTTTCATAGAATTTACACTAATCAAACAGATCCTAAGTGTCTTTTTTTAGGAGGGTGTACACCCCTATGTACATCTTGATGTACCACTAGCAAAACCGTATTTTCCGTATGCGGTTGTCAAGTTTCTGTTTGGTAGACAGGTGGTAAAGCCACTAATAATTTCAAGTTCGTTCACCAACTCAATCTAATTTTTTGGATTATTATCTCACCGTTTTATAATATTTAATTTAAAGAGTTGAATACACGTTTTTCCTCTTTTTATTACTAGTCATAGTCATTTTCTTTAATTTCTCGTGATAAATATGTATTTTAAATTTAACTTCATTACACATTTATAATTTTACCATAAATTTTATTTTCAATAATATTAAGAGTATGTTTGAGCCCCATTCTTTTGCAAAAAAACATTTTGCAATAGTTTAGGGATTGTTGTCTTTGTATTTCAATTTTGTATTTTGAGTTTTGATTTCATTTTGTGTTTTGTGTTTTGAGTGTCCATTTTGAAATTATTGAAAATGCGTTCTTTTTGGTATTTTGAAAAATTGTTTTGAAAACATCTAAAACACGTTTTGAAAATTTTGACTTGATTATAACTAAAAACACTCAAGAAGACAAATTTGTCATTTTGTGTTTTCTTTATAAATTCTTAACTTATTTTCAAAAACTCGTTTTCGAAAATAGAAAAGAGAACGCGATTTTACTGTTTTGAAAACTCAAAAACAGAAAACGGCTTGAAAATGGTAACGAGAACAGACCTTAGAGAATGTGTGATTAAAAAATAAGGAAAAAATTATGATTTTGCGTGTAATATTATTTTATTAAAAAATATGTGATTGTAATGTGGTCAAATCACTGTTCAACAATGCATTTTGACGAAAAAAAAAAAAAAAAGGAGCTCAAACAAGGCTTAAAATGAAACTTTCATTTTTCTTCAATACAAATCCCAATTTAATATTCAAAAAGGTTCCGACTTTCTTAAAATTCTTTCGACAACATTACAATAAGAGTTGCATAAATGATTTACCCTATGAGAGATTTTTTATTATTCTTTTCTTTTTTGAAAGAGACATGCAATTAATACTGATATTGGAAAAATAAAACATATCATGATATTGACACGATGACTGTTGGAGCACTAAATTGAAGTACAAAGGGAGTAGGTTCCACGAAAGTAGGTGGCCAAATACTCGAGGAGCGAAATCCAAATTTTTGTTTGCCTTAGTTTAAAAAAAAATTGAAAAAATTCAAGTTAAAGTCGAGAATTAACTTTTGACAAAATATTAATGGAATTTAAAGTTTTTTACCAACTTTCAATCACGCACTTTATTAATTTTTATCAAAATCTGTTCAAAATATGATTTTCGGAAAATCAAACATTGGCTAAATTATTTAGTTTTAAAATTGAAAAATAATAAAAATGAATGGTCCTGCCATAGTGTCTGAATATCAAAAAAATAAAATAAAAAACCAATTCATTTATTTATTGAACAATGTTACAATGACGCAACTATTACAATATGCTTAAGAATAGTGGTCCATATGCTTTGAACACGTTAACAACAAATTGGGGAATAAGCCAATTTAATAATTAAAAAAAATTGTCCACCTACTTGATGATGAGTGTTGACAACCCATGAATCGGATGTGAAAATTGATTATTATTTTTAAATAGTTCAATGACACAAAACCACGATGCAATATGTGGCATTGTGTCAAGGATATGGGCAAATAATTCTAGTAATGTAGCGTGGTTGATAAATTTGATAGAAATTGTGTACTAAAATTATTAGACAGTGTTGGAATTTTGGTGTAATCCGAATTCCTTATTTGAAGTAATTAAAAAATTTTAATTGGAGTGTAAATCATGAAGGATTCAAATTTGAAATACTATTGGAGTCCTATGTTAAGTTAAAGTTCTATTTTGGAAGCCCATTATGAGTTGTAATTTGTTTTGGACTTCATCAAAAACTCTACTACGAGAGTTTGAACATCTCTACATGTTCCCTATAAATATTAAGATCTTCTGTACAATTTTGTGGTGTAAAAAAATAGAGTACTAAAATCATAGGATCCATTATAATTTTTCTCTATTATCTATTATTTTTAATTTCTCTATCATATTTTTTTCCTTATTCTTCTTTATTTGATCATATACTTCATTGTTATTTGCTATATAATTTTAACATCTCAATTCGATGATTGATATCACAACAAGTGGTATCAATCTTATTGGACAGGACAAAAGTTAAAAGTTAGGAATCAAAATATTCATCTTTTAAAAATTGGAGGAAGTGGAAACGATTTTTTTCGCGAAACAGAAAGAACCTGGGACACCCCACTCTACCCCACCTCACCTACATAATGTACCTGCAAGTACACGATCTTCTTGGAGCGGCTAATTCGCATATGAGACAGTAGTTCCGTGAAGAAACTGTTACCGTACTGTGAACAATTTTCTTTAGCTTTTTCAATACACCAGCGAGTGCGTGTATGAGATAAAAAGGGTAGTTGGCGACATTAGAATTTGTTCCAATTTTACTCCAACTCTCCAACCCCCACCCTCTCCACTTCATTTCTACGTGAACCAATCTATTTTAATCGGGTTTCCCCAGTGAGTACCCTTTTCAATTTACTTGATCGTCGATTTTGGGTTTTGTGTATTTTTTTGCATGTGTTGGTTTTGAGAACTGATTTTTCAGTTGTTTTTGCTTGTGGGTTTAGAGATGGCGGAAAAAGATCAAGCTATGGACGCTCTGAAAAGGGAGGCTGTGGATTTGGTAATCAGCTCTTTTACTTCGTAAATCTCTCTATGTTTTCATCTTTTTGTGTTGATTTTTCTGTTTCTCGATTTTTGTTTGCATTTTTCTTTCTGTCCGTAATAATGATGGAGCATTTTTTATTTTTATATTGCTTACTTTTTAGACAAATATATTTAGTAACAGTTATTATAATTTATTTATTTTTCAGGAAAACATACCAATTGAAGAGGTTTTTGAAAATCTTAGGTGTAGAAAGGAGGGACTCTCATCTGAAGATGCTCTCAGAAGGCTCGAAATCTTTGGTTACAACAAGCTCGAGGAGAAGGAGGTTCGATTTTTTCTCTCGGGGTTTCTAGTTTTTTTCTGGTGCAGTTTTTGTGATTCCCTTGATCTGTTTATTTACATTTCTGATGTGAGTTTCTCTTTTGGTGGAATAAAATGAAAATAAAAATAAAAATTCAGGAGAATAAGTTTCTGAAGTTCTTAGGATTTATGTGGAATCCTCTTTCGTGGGTGATGGAAGCTGCAGCGATTATGGCCATTGCTCTTGCTAATGGAGGAGTTAGCACTCTCTATTCCCTCTAATTTATTCCCCCCCACCCCCAACTTTTTTTTCTTTTTTATTGACAAATTATAATTTTATGTCAACATTATTCTGTTTTGGGTGATTATTTTATTTACATTTTGAAGATGGAAATTTAAGTATGTATACATAGTTTAGATACTTCAATTAAACAAACTGTTAATGATTTTGTTGCTATTTTTATACTCCAAGAGAATTTTTACTTATGAAATTACTGCCCCTTTTCTTGTCTTATTATCAGTTCACTTGAGCTTTTTAATCTTTTCAGGGAAAACCACCAGATTGGCAAGACTTTGTTGGGATTATTACTCTCCTGGTGATCAACTCGACCATTAGTTTCATAGAGGAGAACAATGCTGGTAATGCTGCTGCAGCTCTCATGGCTCGTCTTGCTCCCAAAGCTAAAGTAATAAAAATGTGCTCCTTTTTTTTGTTCACATAAGTTAAATATGAGTTTCTGAATAAATAGCCTAATAATTAAATGGTTCATTCGGCGCTTCAGTATGATCCTGTTTATTAGAATTTTTCATTTTATATTACTTAACTTGGCTGATCTCAATGAATGTTTTATAGGTTCTACATGATGGGAAATGGAGTGAAGTAGATGCCTCCGTTCTTGTTCCAGGTGACGTTATCAGTATAAAGCTCGGGGATATAGTTCCAGCTGATGCTCGTCTCCTTCACGGTGATCCCTTAAAGATAGACCAGGTCCTTTTCTGATGACATAGTTCTTTAGATTGATTTGCATTGAGCTCGTACTAAATTCCACATTTGGTTTTACAGTCTGCTCTCACAGGGGAATCCCTTCCTGTGACGAAAGGTCCTGGGGATGGTGTTTATTCTGGGTCCACATGCAAACAAGGGGAGATTGAAGCAGTGGTCATTGCTACTGGTGTTCATACTTTCTTTGGCAAGGCTGCCCATCTTGTTGACTCCACTAATCAAGTGGGACATTTTCAGAAGGTGTGAAACCGTGAAATTTAACTTTTTCTTTTGCTTTTAAACGTTATGATTGTTAAAAAGAGTAGCCATGGAGAGGAGATTCAAAGGACCTACTCAATTCAGTTCTATGTTATATTCATTTTACTTTGCAATAAAGGCATATCTATTTTAATCTTTGCCCATCCATAGAGTCATGTTAGACAAGGAACAGAGTTTTTGATGATGATGTTCTTGAAGGTGGTACTTATCTAATTTGAGTTTATCTGTAATTTACTTCTATTTCTCACAAATCCCTTTGATTTCTGTCTTGAAGGTTTTGACTGCCATTGGAAATTTCTGCATATGTTCCATAGCCGTGGGAATGATCGTTGAAATCATTGTAATGTACCCAATTCAGCAACGGCCTTATCGTCCAGGAATTGATAATTTACTTGTGCTTCTTATTGGAGGAATTCCAATTGCAATGCCAACTGTTCTGTCTGTGACAATGGCAATTGGTTCTCACCGTTTATCGCAGCAGGTAAACTCTGGTTTCTTGAGTTGATGTCATTGTTAATTGGTTTGAAGTGTTCCGTTATGCAAATGCATTTTTATTATTAATTTCCTAGGGAGCCATCACCAAACGAATGACTGCCATAGAAGAAATGGCCGGCATGGATGTACTTTGCAGTGACAAAACTGGAACCTTGACATTAAACAAATTAACCGTTGACAAAAATCTTGTGGAGGTTCGTATAATAGGTTTGCTTGTTGTAGAAATGTTTAAAGTTATTGCAGTTGATGTCAAGTCCTGAGTTATATTTGTAGGTCTTCGCTAAAGGAGTGGATGCAGATACAGTTGTTTTAATGGCTGCCAGAGCTTCTCGGTTGGAAAATCAAGATGCTATTGATGCTGCTATAGTGGGGATGTTGGCCGACCCCAAGGAGGTATGCAGATATCGAATATGAGCACTTTGGTTGATTTTGACGGTACAACAGTGTGTAGATATGAATTCATTACACAGTAGTATTGTTTCTACCTTTTAATATTTGAAATTCTGTAAAAGTTAGTCAGGAGAGATCTCCAATTAGCTCCTGCCTGTTTGCTTTCTAACTTAATTTCTTCCATTCTTTTTATTCTGCATTACATTGTGTACATGTAAAAGGCACGTGCTGGAATTCAAGAGGTACATTTCCTGCCTTTCAACCCAACGGATAAGCGCACTGCTTTGACATATATTGACAGTGAAGGAAAAATGCATAGAGTCAGCAAAGGTGCCCCTGAGCAGGTAAAACAGTGGAGGGTCTTATTATTAATCACCATGGCATTGCTAGCCAGTTGTCCTGATATATGCTCGTAACTTGGTTTCTAGATCTTAAATCTTGCACACAACAAATCTGAGATAGAGCGTAGAGTTCACTCTGTGATTGATAAGTTTGCTGAGCGAGGGTTGCGGTCTCTTGCAGTAGCCTACCAGGTGATTTGTTTTCTGTCGCTTATGACTCTCGTAGACAGTTGTATATTCAAACAGTGACGAATATCTAAATATTCTGCAGGATGTTCCTGAAGGAAGGAAGGAGAGTCCAGGGGGTCCATGGCAATTTGTTGGCCTCCTTTCTCTGTTTGATCCGCCTAGGCATGATAGTGCCGAGACAATCCAAAGGGCTTTGAATCTTGGAGTGAACGTTAAGATGATTACTGGTGAGAATATTTTCTTTTGAACATCTGACACTACAGAACTTCATTGTTCATGAGATAAATCAGGACTATTTGCTCAATGTTGTGGCTGTATTCTGCATGTCCTACTTATCAAAGCTCTATTTAGATTTAGAAGTATTAATTTTTATGGAAAATTAAGTAGTTGAGTTTGAAGTTATGATAAAGAATAGACTGATTGAATGCTCGAGGTTTTTTACTTCTCATATGCCTACAAGAAGTCCTGTCAACATGAAAAAGAAATTGCTGGTGCAGGTGGAAAATTGAAATCTGTGTCAGGGATCCGCTGCAGTTTTTAAATCTATAATTAATGAAAAGTGTCAATATTTTATTGATAGGACAGAGGTCTTTTATTCCTTGTTTGTTGGACGACAAATTTCACACTTTTTAGTATAGAATTACGTTTATATGTACAGCATTCAGCTATTTGCTGAAATCTTATTCCAGTTTTTTATAAGAGTTCTCCTAATCTGTATTTTGTGATGTCTCAACAACTGTATTTAATCTCTGCCAGGCGATCAGTTAGCAATAGGAAAAGAAACGGGACGTCGTCTGGGGATGGGAACCAACATGTATCCATCATCGGCTTTATTAGGGCATGACAAAGATGAGTCCATTGCTGCTTTGCCTATTGATGAGCTAATAGAAAAGGCTGACGGTTTTGCAGGTGTTTTTCCTGGTAAGGCTTGTATTTATTTATTGTTTGTTGAAATTTAAAGAATATTTTTCTTCATATGGTTACCACTTATACAGTCTTCTCTAGGGTTATATCTTTACCTGGACACACGACTCAACTGGATCAGAGGAGTTTTAGTCCTTGAGTCTGTCTGTGAAGAGTGCCATATGTCGGTTTTTCAAAGTAGTCTTATTTCTTCTTTATAATTCTGAAACTGGTTAAACTGGTCTTCACTTAAAACAATAATTATTGGCATGTCCTCTCAGGCTGTAAAATCTCGGATTGAAATATTTTTCTAATAAACTGCTCCCTCATTAACTGGCATTTCATTATTCCTGTACAGAGCATAAATATGAAATTGTAAAACGTTTGCAAGCTAGAAAACATATATGTGGAATGACTGGTGATGGGGTAAATGATGCTCCTGCACTAAAGAAGGCAGACATTGGAATAGCTGTTGCTGATGCGACAGATGCTGCACGAAGTGCTTCTGACATAGTCCTGACAGAACCTGGTCTCAGTGTTATCATTAGTGCTGTTCTAACAAGTCGGGCCATCTTTCAGAGGATGAAAAACTACACAGTAAGTCGTGCTTTCAACATTCAGTACTGCATGTTCCATGTGAAACATATCTACATAAAAGAACAACTTTATTTTCTATTATGATTTAACCTGATATTTATTCATGGTGCCATTTTGTTCCAATAACCAAATCTTCTCCTACCCAGCCATCTCCTATGCTAAATAGCTTTGTAGTTTATATGACAGCCATTGTTGCTTCCTGTTAGCTTTGATTTGTGCATGTCTGTTATTGGTTTTCCTTTATGAATCTCATCTTCCTTCAATAAATGTGCTATTGCGTTCCTTGAATGCCAGCCTTTTTGTTAATATTATGATTATTATGACCGTCCCTTTATGCTAACTAATTCTTTAACTTCTGTGCAGATATATGCTGTTTCCATCACAATCCGTATTGTGGTAAGTATTCTTGTTTTATTTTTATCAAATGCCATAAGAAAGATCTTCTGACGTTATTTTGTCCTTGTGCTGTAATCATGGCCCGAGTCACTTCGATTGCTTTCTCATGACTTGAGCTTCTCCTTTTCTACACTTACTATGTAATGTTTATTTTTACAGCTTGGTTTCATGTTACTTGCACTCATATGGAAGTTTGACTTCCCACCCTTCATGGTTCTCATAATTGCCATCCTTAACGATGGTAAGCATTTCTGGTTTATAATGAACATTCTTACATTCTCAATTCTACATACTAGGACGTGCTTTTCGATTCTCTGTGTAAATTTTAGTCTCAAATGATTTTACATTTTTATTTTATTTTTTTTCGTGTGGGGAAGGGAGACTCGGATGCTGGGAATGTAGAAGGGTGGGCTGTTGTGGTAGAAGATTGTGTGGTAAAATGCTGATATATTTTTACTTTATGGTTTGCTAGGTACCATTATGACAATATCGAAGGATAGGGTGAAACCATCTCCTTTACCTGACAGCTGGAAGCTCTCTGAGATTTTTGCAACAGGAATCATTCTTGGAGGTTACCTAGCAATGATGACAGTCATCTTCTTCTGGGCAGCATATGAAACAGACTTTTTCCCTGTAAGTAACTTCTGATTGAGTTTTATAATATGTACTATCTTATAGTACGTTGTTTGATTTGCCACCTTCTATCTACCATCTTGGGATCCTCTTTACACGTAACTGCAGTCAGTATTATTGTTACATGCTAAAAAAGAGAGAGTTGCCATGTACTTTTCTGTATTAGGTGCACCAAGAACCACTTATTTCCTGACATCTTTGTATTCATTTTGTCATCCTCTTCATTGTTTGACAAAGTGTTCGGCATCTTTGTGCATACGTGGCACTTGTTGTATCTTGGCTTTCATTTATAAGTTCCTTTACTGATATCAAATACTGACACTTTTGATCGGGGGTATATTCTGAAATTGTTTGTAGTTGTCTTGTTCGTCAAAAGTTTGATTTCTACTTATCTGTTCATATTTTATTTGTAGATTGGATTATGTTGGCTATTGTAGTCTTCTCAGTTTAAATGAATTATCTACGAATATATCCATCGTGTTTGTTTCGAATATTTTTTGCGATTTGGCATCTGGAGTTTCCTCGATGCCATTCTTACTTTTTCTTTGGAATAATGCTATCTAGACTCAATAAAAGGTAGAATTAATTGATTCATTTAATTATAACTCTCATTTAATGCGACATTAGTGCAACATATACTGATGTTGTAGTACTAGTGGTGATAGATAGCATTATTCTTTTCTTTATCTTTCTTTCTGCTTTTCCTACTTTTTTAAGCTGGAAAGAAATACCATCTTCTCTTGCCCTTCCAAATCAGTCACTTTTTCTCGGTGGAGATAACCAAGAACTTTTCGCTAAATATAGGTTTCTTACATTTTCCTTTCTATTCACAGCGTGTATTTGGGGTTGCAACTCTTGAGAAGGGGGCTCATGATGACTTCAAAAAGCTGGCCTCAGCAATATACTTGCAAGTGAGTATCATCAGTCAAGCCCTCATATTTGTGACAAGATCCAGGAGTTGGTCTTTTGTAGAGCGTCCAGGACTTCTGCTTGTGGGGGCTTTTCTTATTGCACAACTGGTGAGATAACTGATTTTCATTTCCTTTTTTGTGCGTGTCCAAAAGCATATTTGGCTAAGCTTAAAATAATGTACGTCTCCAAACATGTTTGGATAACTCATTTTTTCCTTACTTTTAAGTAAAATAAGTTTCCCATTTTTGAAAGTAACTCCTGGCTTTGTCAAAATAAGTACTTTATTTCCAATTTTCACCAACTTATTAAGCTTAGCCAAACACACACCAAGTGCGTTCTCTTACGTTCACTCTGTTTTTTTCTGTGGACAGATTGCTACATTAATTGCTGTGTATGCAAACTGGAATTTCTCTGCAATTGAAGGCATTGGATGGGGCTGGGCTGGGGTTATATGGCTTTATAACCTCGTATTTTACTTTCCACTCGATTTGATCAAATTCTTCATCCGTTATGTCTTGAGTGGGAGGGCTTGGGATCTCGTTATAGAGCAAAGGGTATGGAATAGACAACTCAATGGACTAATTTGGTGAAGCTTTTTCTTGACATCATTTGTGGGATGTTCTATTTGCAGATTGCGTTCACAAGGAAAAAGGATTTCGGAAAGGAAGATCGTGAGCTTAAATGGGCTCAGGCACAGAGGACTCTCCATGGTTTGCATCAACCAGAGACACGGTTTACTGATCGTAGTAATTTCAATGAGCTTAATCAGATTGCTGAAGAGGCGAAACGGCGGGCTGAGATGGCAAGGTACAAAAATAGTTATGTTTTAGATACGACATTCCTTTTAGCCAGGGGCGGACCTATTTTTACATTTTATAATATCATTTTTGGCTTTTATACTTATGATGTTAAATAAGATCATGAAAATTGGCACTATTTTTTCTTTATTGATTTTAAATATATGATAAACAACAAAATTAACATCAAATGGAACTTTGTAATATTTGAAATGGTGATATATTTCTCCAAATATAAGTTTACAAAATTTTAAATTCTTCATATCGCGTGCATCTTTACCCTCGCATTTTTCTCTTGCCATAGCCCTCTTTTTTTTTTTTGGCTCTGCTTTTTCATCTAAATTTTAGTCCATCCTAACATCTATGACTACGTCCTCCCCTGCTTTTAGCCTGCATGATTTTGAAGGTTGACGTATTTCTACAGTCGAGTTATATTTTTCTGTAATAAATGAAACAAGGTATCCATTATTTCTTACGGGCTGGGTCGGTTGCTGAGAGGATGAGACATCCTGCTTATGGACCAGACCCGTCCTACGGGTTATGTTTGGTGCACGGTATTAGACCGTATAAATGACTTAGTATAATATTAAAATAAATGGTATTAGGTGGATGGTGTTATGGTGGATAATAAGGTTTGATTTTTTAGTCAAAAAAATGCCATTTATACTATTTTTTCGTATTGAGATAATGGTATTCCCACCATCTGTTTTATGATCGATGTTTGATAGTGCAATTTATTTTATTTATTAATTACTAAAAGATCAAAGAAAATACTCTCTTCAACTGTTATTTGTTCTAATTTTATACAAAATTCTTTATACGACGTAGTACGGTGCACCAAATGCAAACACCCTTCTCCCTAGGTGGGGAGGGCCATGGCCATGGCCATGACTAGCTAGTGGCAAAATTATTAGTGTTAAATTTCATTTTTTTCTGTTCAAATTTTCTTTTATTATTGTTTTTGACCTGTGTGGGGGGCACAGTACTTACTATTCAATTGCAAATTTTTGCATTTTGTCGTAATTAACTATTGAAGACAATTCTAATAATGTTAAGATGTGTTACTTTGCCTTAATTTTGCAGGCTGAGAGAACTGACTACGCTGAAAGGCCATGTCGAATCCGTTGTAAAACTGAAGAATCTCGACATAGAAACAATTCAGCAATCATACACAGTTTGAGTCGTCGTAGTCTGATTATGGGAAAATTCGACTACATTATGGCTCGGTGGTGGTATATCATATGTAGATGGCCTACAGACATCAGATTGCTGTTTCTTCTTCTTCTTCTTCTTTTATGTGTCCATATTGATCTGGTTTAGGTGGGGGGTAAAGGTTAAAGCTAGTTTTTTATCCTCTTGTGCTTCATCTTACTGCTGCAAAAATTTGTAAAAAAGTTATTATGGCAAGGACTTGTTTTATATAATTATATATATATATATATATTGCTTTATCCAGATTTATTTATTTATTAAAAATATTTAAAAAAAATCATAAATAACATTAAAAGAAAAATAAATAACTCAAATATAATTAAAAGTATACTTTTGGCCTAACTATAAAACAAGTAGAATTTGAAGAACATATATTTAGAGGAAAACTGCGCAAAAATCGATCGAGGAATCCTCAAGTAATTAGTAATAGGAAAGATAGTTTTTATTACTAAAATTTACTCTTTTAGAAAGATAGATTTAATGTCCTTCATTTAAGCTCGATCAAATAGGCATAACTCGATCAATCTACAATTACTCTACAGTTAGTGGGTGTTTGATTGTAAACACGAAACTTGCATGGAAAGAAAATAAAGGGTTAATAATCCCAATGGTCACTGAACTTTGCAAAAAGTTTTTTACGGGGTCACTGATCTTTAAAAATTACACAAATCATCACTGAACTTTGTAAAAAGTTTCCACGGAGTCACTGAATTTTAAAAATCACCTCATTCGTCACTGAACTTTACAAAAAATTTCTCAGATGGTCACTGAATTAGTCTGGGAAACTTGTTGCAAAGTTGAGTGACCCCGTGGATATTTTTTACAAAGTTTAGTAATGAATGAGGTGATTTTTAAAGTTCAATGACCCCGTGAAAACCTTTTGTAAAGTTCAGGGATGAATTGGGTAATTTTTAAAATTCAGTGACCCCTTGAAATTTATTTGCAAAGCTCAGTGACCAATGAGGTTATTAACCTGAAAATAAACTTCCAACGAAGTCTTACCAGATAATTATCAAAATAGTGTGATCCTAAAAAATTACAAACCATTAAAAGTATGTGTTAATCGATATCTCTCGAGTTAAGCCCTTGTCTGACACCCTTTGATTTTATTTTAATTTTTGCTACATAATCATTTTCAATCACACATTCACACAATAAAATATTCTACACGTAAATTGAAAATTTTTCTTTACTTATTAATCACACATTTTCCAAAAAATATTACAAACTTTTTTTTTTTGGAATCGAACAGGAGCTAAACATTATGCATTCTACATTTAAAATTGAGCAAATACTTTATTTTGCTTATACAGAGCTAGACAAAAACCAACTCAAACTGTTCAAACTGACCAATCCAACCTAAACCGATCGATATTGGTTGTATTGGGTTGAAAAATCAAATTTGAGGTCGAATTGGGTTGGGTCTTGAGTTATGAATTAAAACCCAATCTAGCCCAATTCAAACCCGATGAATTAAAAATAATAATAATAATAATACTTTAAATGGAAAAACCTAAATAGACACAAAAGATTAGAAAAAGAAAAAAAAAAAAAAAGAAGAAGAAGGAATTAGAATGTACAAACATCTCCTTTTTTCTTTTTTACGTCTTTTTTCACAAATCTAAATAGACACGCATCATTTTCCTGAAGAAAACTAAAATCCTGTTTCATGGACAATGCAGATTTTGACTTTGACTCACCATTTTACAATGTGATTGAATTCCCAAGAGGAGAATTGGAGAATAGCACTGCAAATCAACCATACAACGCATTCATAGAGGGTCCAACAACTGTTCCTGTTATGCACAAAGGGTATTTTAGGCCATCTCCAGTGTTGCATCAAATTTTACATCAAATTAAAATTCATCTCCAACCATTACACTAAATCTTACACCAAATTAACAATGTTCAATCATTTTCTTCTTAGTAATTTATTTATTTGGAATATTAATTATTTATTCACTTTAGAAAATATATAAATTACTAAAAATAATTATGTGAAATTAAAGAAAATATTAAATTCATTAAATAAATATATTATTAAAACATATTAAATTACTAAATATGAAGTCAAAATATCATTGGAATTTAATTCTCGGAATTCGTATGTTCTTCCCACAAGCGATCTTCCAGATAACTAAATTATACATTTGTTTTCTTTAAATAGAACTCGTTCAATGTAGGCATATGGTTATTGCTAAATATTTCATGTTAATTATAAATAATCGTGTTAGTTATATTTTAAATTTTTCTATTCTTATTTTAATTAATTCTGTAATTATTATTTTTAACATTTCAGATTTAATTTAAATGCAAATAATAATAATAATAATAAATGTATTAAAAATTATATAATGAAAATGACATAAATACTCTCAAAATTCACTTTTGAATATGGTGCAACACTATTCACTTTTGCATCTTTTTTCCAAAAATGGTGCAAAAGATGGAGCTCCATTGGAGACACTTTTGCACCAAAATTTGGTGCATTTTGATGCAAAGGGGTCTCCATTGAAGATGTCCTTACTTCACCAACAATGCCTCAAATTACTGTACATTAGGCTTAAAGGTTAGTGTCACTGTTGATGAGATACGATTTTATTTATTTATATTTGTTTTATACAATTCATAGTGTATTAGTTTCAATATTACGTTAAGTAGTTTTACTGTTTTATTGTCAGCCATGTTTGGTCCCATTTTCCAAAATCCATCTTTTCTCGAACTCATCTTCAATCACATATTTCATAAACTTAGCAACTTTTATCATTTATTTAACCACACATTTCATTAATTTGTATTAAAATCTAATTTGTAGCTAAGCAAAACAAGGGATATAAATATACAAATAACCAGCTGTGCCCTTAATGATATGGGAATGTCGATTGAAAGATTATATAAAAAAATGTTTTATTCAAAAAATCCGAACTCAAAACAATTTTTTTTGAATTTAGAACATTATAAGTTTTTAACATTTTTGGGGTATAAAACTTGCTTCCCTACATGGATACATGTCAATCAACAACCAGACAGATGTTCGAGGATTAAAGACATAAAGTTAACAAAGAGGAGAGTACCAGCAATAAATTCGGTTATTTTTAAACTTAGCTAAGTATGCTCCTAAGCAAGCCGTTTTAACAAATTAAATCAGCCCTTTCTAAAAAATAATTTTCATTTTTATGTCTTTGAAATTGAAATAAGATTTCCTTCGCTTAATAGAATAACCATTAGCTACCAATGGAGAATTGCTTCTCATCTTAAATTCAGGTGATTGGATTTGCACCAATGGAAACCATAACCTTCATACAAGTTTTGATCATTAGAAATGCGAAGTCGAGTCATAATCTACGAGTTTGATCATAAAAATTGAGAATCGAAGTTCATGAAAACAGATACAAGCTTAACAAGTGACAAATGAGAAGAACTATGAAATCAAGATGAAGAATCCACCTAAAACATTTCTGATATCTAAAAAAACCACCCAAAGAACCAGCATAGCACATCATAAGCATAATCCCCCTTGTTCCTACTTTATTGATCTAAACCCATAACAGAATTTGGACACTTATGGCTTGAGGGCCAAAGCCAACCCTAATTTTGCACTCTTATCAATAGACTTGGCGTCAACCTCAGTCGAAACAGTGATGAGAGACTTAGGACGCCACTCATGCTGGAGAAGAGCACTTGCCTTACCAAAGTTGTTGACTCGGGCCTTCACCGTAGTCAATGGATCCAATGAATGCTGAGTGCCAACTGTGATAGTATTCTCATTGGTCGAGAAGCTATGGGTCACTTCTGCACCAACAGCAGTACTGGTCAACAGGCTCACTGTATGGTAGTATGTTGCACTTAGAGTGTCACCTTTGTCATTCCTGAATCCACAATATACACTCAGCAACTTGGTTCAAAAAATTAATAATCAAGCAGAGCCTGTAAAAATCAATGCAAATGAAAGCTACATATCTAATCTTATAATTTGATAAAAATCTTACAATACAAAATGATGGTAAAAATTAACCGACTTTCTAATGTTAACGCTGGACTGTAGAGCCCCAACTCCCAAGGCAATTTTTATTTTTTGAACTACAAAGGTATATTGGGTATTAATATATTATCAGGTCACCCTAATATTCTTACTATATAAAGGATTTATTAGGGGCGTGTTTTTTATGAGAGGCACTAAGATGCGTGAAATCACCATGGTAATCTTCTTCTCCAAGATTAGGAAAACTTGCAATAGCAAGTGGATGTAGCTGTCACTTTGATGATGGGACCACTGAAGATTTCTGTGTGCTCTGCTTGTTTTTTTGTTTCTCTTATGTCTCTTATAAATAAGGACCCTTTCAGGGTCTTTTAACAGCTTCCCTAACTCCTTAGTCAGAGCACTGTCGGTGCTCCTATACTTACTCCATAACCAGTAAACACGTCCATTCTAAGTAAATGAAAACTTTTATAGTGCTAATACCACAAAGTCCAGAACAGGAATCCGATGACCACCAGAAGCTACAAGAAACATTTAAAAATTTCTCCAGCAATATATATTATAACCACTCACAGAGCCAATGAAGCAACAAGATCAGCATTTGTGAAGCTTGCTCCAAAGTTGCATTTAGTAAGAGCTCCTTCCTTGGTGTCAAATGACACATCAGTCCCCACAGCAAGAGTATTATTTCCCAGAACACCCGAAAAGTTCACAATAGGGTTAGCTGTCAATCCGATACTGGAGCTTATTCCAGCATAGTCATGCAAGTATTGAAGTTCCAGCTGTCATTGACAAATGATGAAAAGGAATTACCCATCAAGTTGCACTTCAATACATGACATAGCTAAGATATGCCAAGCAACAAAATTCTCAGTACAATAATAATCAATTAAGAAAATACTTGCCTTTCCAGACCTTTGATCAGGAACTCGGAAACTTAAAATTGTCTTCAATCCAGGAGCAGGCTCATCAATTGTGACAGTGGTGAAGAGCTGGCATTGATTTCATAAATCAGTTATACAATTGAACGGGAACATATCCATTCAACATCATCCAATAATTTTTATGTGGGGATTGACATTAGCAGAGCACGCACCAAAAAAAAAAAAAAAAAACTTAGCTACTAAACAGATAACAGAAAATCACAAATAATAGTCAGAGAGTCCATACATTGGAGTTTGTGTCTACTTTAACATCAGTTGTGATATTCTTGTGCTTCAACTGAGTATTGACATCAGCCAGAAACAGTTCGCCTTTCTTTGTTCCTGAGGAAGTGATACACTGCAACAAGAGAAAATAAACAAAACTGGTGTTAGGTTTACTCCAGCCAACAATTTTGATAAACACAAAAATCCACTCAAAACTGACTTAGATATCAACTAATCACATGAAAAAAAGTAGAAATGTGACAAAAATTAAGGACTAAAATCAAGAAGGGGAAGATAGAACACTGAACAAAAAATTTCCAAAGGTTCAGCCAAGAGAAGGCCTACGTCCCTATTGATCACAACCTGCACTAAATTTTGATTCAAGTTTCATCCTCATTCTCAAGCAGCATTCAAGAAACAGTGTTTTCCCCAATACAAATAAACTGTCTTACTAGACATTCCTGAAAAAAACTACTGAACTACTAGAACAGAGAAATTGTGAGATGACAAAAAATGAGCTAGATAAACTTTTTTTTTTTGAGAAGAGAGTGGAAACAGTAAATGTGAAACAGAAAATATATGGCTTTGCAGTTGCTGGAGAAGTTATGCGGCAGCCTCACTTCCATGTAGATGTCAATTTTAACGTTAATAACAAAGTGAAGGTGCAAGGTTGCATGAAAAATATTGTGTTTTGTTGGTTGTTTTCTTTCAGATTACAAGATTCAATAACTAGCTTCAAGTTACTAATGAAAATATGAAAAAAATAAATATAAATTCATAATGAGATTATCCATCAAAATCCACAAACAATATTGGCCATAAACTCTACGAAACACCAGAAATACTAATATTGACTCTAATTGCTACACAAATCCACATAGAACTAACAAGATTCTATTCCAGAAAAATAATATAGGGCACAAACCCACATAAACTGAACAAAATTTCTGTTCTAGAAAAACAAAATTGGGAATAATTAGTTAGGAACTCTACGCAAACCTACGTAGACTCAACAATATTCTATTCTAGAAAACAGTAAGCAAAAAGGGTCTCATAAGTCATAAGTGCAAGATTGGTAATATGTCTTCAAGAGCTCCAACAAAGTAAAATAATAATAAGAAGAAAAAATAAAATCCTATGTTCCATCTCTAAGTTTAACAATAATTACTGTTCATCCTTTCCTGTTTGTAGTCCAAGGGAAACTCTTTTTAGGAGGGGTCTTCTAAACCTTTAGTATAGGTTCAAATCCTATTGGACGCAATTCCAAAGATCTTGGGAAAATCCAAAGAAGGTTAGAAGTTCATTGATATCTTCTTTTTATAAAGCAAATCGACTTCGATTCTAGAATAATCCATCTTGAACCACCTCATCTAATTAGGAAGGGGGAAGATTTTTTTATTCAAATAATCTACAGCACGCCACATAGGCCAAATTCAATTTCTCATTACAGGCCCATGCAAATTTTTCACTAAATAACAGTGCTTGAACTTGGTACCTCTGTCTGCTTTAATAAATGCTGAGCTTACCTTGCTAAAGATGGAACAAATTTATTTATTTATTTAAATTGTCGACAACAATATGATATATCCCAAATCAAATTTACATATGCGCACAGGGGACAGGTATGAGCTGTTTAACATAAGATTTTCGGATGGGATGCAGTGGATTATTGGATCGCAGAACATCATGTAATTTATGTTAGTAGTTAAAGGGGAAGTGGGTAGTTTTTGTATTATTAACTGTTACGCACCAAAGCATAAGCGGGGGGGTGGTCTCTGTTTTGTACATCTTGCAATTTGGGAATTAAAGGTTGTGGGGAGGGTTTCCAGCCTCTCGAAAGCTGATTTTCCTTGTATTTTCATTTCTTTTGAGTTGAAACAGTTTGTTAAATGCAGTACCAAGTAAATTCACAAGATATATTGTCAATTGTCCTATATCTGCTTAACAATTCTTGTTTACAAGTACCAGATTCTTTTGAATCTGCTTCTGAACTCATCCTGCAAGACGAGGTTCTATCACAATAACATGCAGAATGTGGCGCCAATAAAAGTTGACGATTTTATCCGAATATTTGTTCTCCAAAAACAGCATTTACTGATAAAAAAAATGAATTACTAATACTGAAAATGTGAG
This sequence comes from Fraxinus excelsior, assembly GCA_019097785.1. Lineage (NCBI taxonomy): Eukaryota > Viridiplantae > Streptophyta > Magnoliopsida > Lamiales > Oleaceae > Fraxinus > Fraxinus excelsior. The sequence goes on from CM032638.1 coordinate 17,197,020, forward strand.
CGAAACTTATACGAAATCCATTTCCTTAGAATATGTAAAAATCGCTGAAGAAACTAGCACAATAGCAGCTTCCAACAAATTTTCACTTGCTAGTCAGCTTATAACTTGACTAGTTATACACAGTTTTATTAACCAACAGACGATAAAAATAAAAATGCAGAAAATCGTAAAAACAAATGCACTCAATAATAAACATTTCTGACAGTAAATGTACATCAACGATGCTCCATAATCGAACACAAGCATAAATCAATATATAACAAGATATTAAAATGATTGAACAAAAAAAAAAAAAAAACTTACCACACCAGTGGGCGAGTAGGTAGTGATGGTGAACTTCTGGTCGCTCTGGTAATCCCTGTATAAAAGATCTATTTCCACCAAATAAACGAAAATAAAAATCATTATTACTCGAATCTGCGATAGAACACAAAAACTTAATTAAAATCAACAAATTATAAGATTAAAATGAAACCTCTAGCTCTTTTGCCAATATCAGAGTAGAGTCCTGGTCCCTTGCCCATGATTCTAAAGCCTAAAATTGAAAAATCAAAATACAGAGAGAGAAAGTGCCTGTATAAATGGTGGAAAAGCCCTAGTTTGCAAATTCAGGTGTGTTTTTGGGGAAATATTAGCCGTTGATGGGGGATTGCTGGTTGCAGTTGCAGTTGCATTTGGGCCGTTGATATATGCAATCGAGGGAGATGGATTTAAAAGGGAGTCAAAGGACAGGTGTCTCGTGGACGTAGTTTTGGCTGCGGAATTTCTTTTTCAAATTTGATTTATTTCGGAATAAGACAACGGCAGGCAGGTATATTGTTCCGGGATATAATGGGAAATTTTAGAAAAAGGCTAATTACATTTTTTTCCATTGAAAATTGTCTAATTTTGATAACTCTTATAAAAATGGCCAAATTTTATATCAGATTATCTTTTATATACTTAATAAAAAATGAAGCAACTTTTTTTTTTCTTTTCAACTCGTTACAAATTTCTAGAAAAAGAAAGGTACATTAATATAAGGTAATACCTAATGGCTTAATTCCCTTTCATTATATATTAGGCAATGACCAATGATTTTGGATATAAGAAATGAAGATGATAAAATAGAAAAATCATTAACTCAAAAAAAAAAATTACATATTTCTAATTCATAAGAAACTCATATAATTTCGTTTCGAGAAATTTGATCTCATCCACAATTCTCGATTGAAAGTAAATTTTCTTCGAAATCTTATTTTTATTGATAAGTTGTATTTAATAGTTGTTGTGATATATATGATGTAAATGGATGATTAGATTTTTCAAACAATTAGTAGATATTTGTTGTAGGATTATTTGAGCATTTTAAAATCAAATTCATATTTATTGTTTTATGTTTTTCAAACATGGTGTCACAACTTACTTAAATGACTTTGAAAGATGGATTTGCAATGATTATCATGTACTGATAATGTCATTAATGGTGTAATAAATTTCTTGAAAAATTGGTTGTTGAAGTTGAAGAAGATGATAAATGCATATGGTGAAGTGTCGGACAGACATATCGTTCTCGACATTTTATAAAGAATGACACTTCAAATGTAATTCTTGACATTGTTTCAAATGTCGAGAATTGTGTTACAAATTTAGCGAAACTACGGAACATTTTGTGTTTACCATCGACCATATTGATTACGGATAGCATGTTTATTTTAAGTATTCGTGTTAGCTAATGTTATTTGCATTGATGACATGCAAATATGAGAGATGTTATGAGATTCATTGTCTCACATAGTGGTACATTCGTCAACATGGAGGACGAGTGGAAGTGGCTTATGAACCGAACAATATCAATTGTTATCCGAAGTGAATTTAGCTAAGAAGAGTTTGTGAATAAATTATTCAAAAAGCTTAATATTGACAGAAAGAAATGTTGACGAGCACACGAAAATGTGGATGGTGCTGTGGTTACGGACACAATAGACAAACGTGTAGGAATCCAGGACCATTGACTGATCCAAGCACTTGAATGTTTTCTGTATTCATGTTAACATTGAATTCGTCATTCATGATTAATATACTTTGGCATTTCTATGTTATTTTCTCAATTCATTTTAACACTTAGTAGTCATTCGAGGAACAATACAAAACATAAATTTAGTACTATGATTTCAATATCATTATATAGCTATGTACTAAATTTCAAACTATAACAACTCGAAATCACATCGAGAAGTTCGTCACTGTCAAACTACATTAACTTTACCTCTTCGTCAAATAAATCATGACCATTATAATGAGTTTCTTATTTGAAGTGGTCACAAAGTGACGATGTAAGAAAACATCTACATGTCCTCAACAACGGATACAGAAGACATCTCGCTACAATCATATTAATCAGAATTTATGATAATGACATCTCCCATGATATTCGGACCCCGGTCCGACATTATTGACCAACTCGTCAACGTACTGAATGCCAAACAAAAGATGGTGTTTGTCTAGTAGGATTTCGACCAGGATGATCTTACGATCTCCACTTGTTTTCATTTAACTCTTCATTTAATCCTGTTATTATTTTAACATTCGATTAATTTATTTTCATTTGTTCATGATATTTCATGACGTCATTCACATTCAAAAAGTTGTTATTGATGTTTGGTCCCTATTTATCTCAACTGATATGATACGTGCGCCACAATTTATCAAGATTTTAATGATTATTGGAGAGAGAGAGAGTATGGCTAAGTTCGAGACTACAAAGAGTTGATAAAGCTGGTCATTTACATATTCGAGCAACGAAATCCATAATATTGAAGACAACAAGCCAATGATCAAGCAACATGTTGGAGACGGAAGCCGAAACGGGTTGGAAAGTAGTCGAATTTTCAGTCTCAGTTTGAGACTCATGTTTGGCATAGAATATATTCGAATTTGAAGATTTATATTTCTAGAGGATTTGTAACCCTTGATGTAATCTTTTTAACGCATTTTGAATCACCTCAATCGGATATCGGGAGATGAAGATATGACCAAAATATTGAAAACTATTTGGATCCGGGAAAACTGTTTTGACGCAAATTTCCTTATTTTTGCTAGAATTCTAGTTTATGTAAGATTCTTGTAATCTTTATCAATCATTCACGTTTTTCCTATATTTCCTAGGTTTAGTATAAATAGGAATTTTATTATTTTATTGGAGACTAAGTTTTGACATGAATTAAATTAAGGAGAATTTTCTCTCGAAGCTTGGCTTCAAAAATTATGTTGTTCCATAAATATACCGAACTTATCAAGATCCAATCTTATGGCGTTCAAACATCGGATCATGGATTCTTTATTGTGTAATCAAGGGGTTCAACGATCGTCGTTATCGTTGGGTTTTTTGGTTTATTTTGTTGGGTTCAAATCCAAAATCGGGTTTAATTGGCGTTCTTGAGTTCTGCATCAATCTAGTTGTGGATTGCGTAGTGTTCATTTCTACGTGGTTCTTCAAACATCGAATCGTGGGTTCTTCATTATGTAATCAAGGAGTTCAACGCATCGTCGTTATCAATGGGTTTTTTGGTTCACCTTGTTGGGTTAAAATTCAAAATCGGGTTTAATTGACATCCTTGGGTTCCGCATCAATCTAGTTGTGGGTTGCGTAGTATTCGTTGCTACGTGGAAATTAAACCCGGATTTGGATTTGAATCCAACAAGGTGAACCAAAAAACCTAATGATAACGATGATGCGTTGAACTTCTTGATTACACAATGAAGAACCAACGATTTGATGTTTGAACGCCATAAGATTGGATATTGATAAGCTTGGTATATCCTTGGAAGAACACAATTTTTGAAGTCAAACTTCGAGAGAAAATTTTCTTTAATTTAATTCATATCAAAACTTAGTCTCCAATGAAATAATAAAACTCCTATTTCTACTAAACCCAAAAAATATAGGGAAAACGTGAATGATTGATAAAGATTACAAAAATCTTACCTAAACCAGAATTCTAGCAAAAATAAGGAAATTCGCGTCAAAATAATTTTCCCGAATTCGGATAGCTTACAGTGTTTTGGTTATATCTTTATCTCTCAATATCCGATTGAGATGATTTAAAATGCATTGGAAAGCTTACGTTAAGGGCTAGAAATCTTCTAGAAATACAAATCTTCAAATTCGTATGTATTCTATGCCAAACATGGGTCTCAAAATGAAACTGAAAATTCGAGTGCTTTCCAACCCGTTCCAACTTCCGTCGCCAACATGTTACTTGACCATTGACTTGTTGTCTTCAATATTATGGACTCCATTGCTCGAACATGTAAATGACCAGCTTTATCAAGTCTTTGTAGTCTCAAACTTAGCCCTACTCTCTCTCCAACAATCATTAAAATCTTGATAAATTGTGGTGCACCCCTGATCATATCATCAACACTTGATATTTCATCTATTTAGAACAATATTTCATTCCGAACATGAATGTTCTCTACATTTCATGACATTCTTGATATTTGAAATGATAGTTCTCGACAGTTGGTACCTGTGAATCTTAACGCTTGACATTTCATTTGATAGGAACGACAGCTCAACAATGATAAAATATACAATACAAGAACTACCAAAATAACATGACACCATATACCAACTCTTATCAATAATAACATAATCGAATTGCATAATATTCCAATAATCAAACAACCCCATTAATATAGATTTCAAGTTTACATCCAATCACCGAACTGTATAATCAACCAAAACACTAAGGATGGTACACAAAATGACATTGTAAATATTTTCCAAACATTCACATGAGGTTATACTCCAACAACATTTTTGAGCATGTGTGTAGTGTAATCGTACTTGCACGGGGCATCTTGACCCTCAAGGGTCGAGGTCTGCATGGAGGTAGAGCATTAACTTTGAAGGATCTACAATGGGACATCATCATCCATTGGATTATCAATGGAGACATGAACTACTGTTGCAATGTGTGGTGCATCTCTCACATTTTCACCAGCATCTCGAGCCAAACTAAGAATATATCATAATCTAAACTCGGCATCTTGCAAATTATCTAACAAACGTTGTTAGCATGGGCAAACTGAAGAAACAAGAGCAGCATTTCAAACCTAGAGCAATTTAGGCATTTTTGGCTTCCATCCTAATATGTTCCGGGGTGTACCACAATTTATCAAGATTTTAATGATTGCTGGAGTGAGAGTAGGACTAAGTTCAAGACTACAAAGAGTTGATAAAGCTGGCCATTTACATGTTCGAGCAACGGAGTCCATAATATTGAAGACAAACAAGCCAATGGTCAAGTAACATGTTGGGGACGAAAGTCGGAACGAGTTGGCAAGACCAAATGACGCGAATTCGGGTACGAGATCAACATGAAAATCGTGAAATTAATTGAAAACGTTGGGAAAGCCCAAAATTCAGGTTGTAGACGGTAGAATCTCGACCCGCAAATTATTGAACCAAACAAAAACGACGTTTGAATGACCTCTTGATTATAAAACCAGCGAACCTCGATTTGCGAACTCCACAAAAGGTGCATAATCCTTTGATAAGTTCTAGGGTTGAACGCCATAAATATAATAATATATTTGATAAGTTCGAATATTCATGAAGAACGAGAATAGAGAAATTCTCAATATTTCATTATGACAAAAATGTTCTTTTTTACAATGAAATAAAGTTTCATATTTAAACTAAACCTAGGAAATATAGGAAAAACGTGAATAATTGATTAAGATTACAAGAATCTTACCTAAATTAGAATTCTAGCAAGAATAAGGAAATTCGTGTCAAAACCTAGATCCGGACAACTTTCAGTATTTTGGTTATATCGTTCTCTCCTGATATCTGATTGAGGTGATTCAAAATGTATTGGAAAGCTTACTTCAAGGCCTACAAATATTTTAGAAATACAAATCTTCAAATTCAAACATATTTTATACCAAAAATGAGTCTCAAACTGAGATTGAAAAATCGAGTGTTTTTCAACCCGTTCCGGCTTCCGTCCCTAACATGTTACTTGACCATTTACTTTTTGTCTTCAATATTATGGACTATATTGCTCGAAAATGTAAATGACAAGATTTATCAACTCTTTGAAGTCTCAAACGTGACTCTACTCTCTCTTCAACAATCATCAAAATCTTGATAAATTGTGGCACAACCCGGATCATATCACACCCACTGACCATTCTACATAGATACATAACCCCAGTATTTGCAAGCTCCTATAGCAATAAATTATCAATAAGAAAACAAAGATTAACTAACTCAATGATACATCAGAAAATAAATAATTCAATTAAATAGTAATTTGTTATTATGACAGTAAAAAAAAAACCTAAAAGTAATTCTCCTCAGCACCACAAATTGAAAGAATGGAAGAAAATTATAGTTTATGTGAAGTACAAAATTATTTCAGTTAAGACAATGGAATACGTTTTACCTGTATGCCTTCCAGTGAGAGTAGCTTCCTGCAATTCCAAATATTAAATAAGTACAATTTACACACCTAAATGAAGAAGTAATAAACCCGATGTTAATTGATAAGTGTATTTTATACACTTATTTGTGATCTAAAATATCGACATTTCGTGGTTCTTTTAATGAAATTATAGCTTAATTTATTATATAATGTGTTTTTAGGTGAAACTCAATGAATGAAAGTGAAATTGAAAGAAAGAAGCGAAAAGAGTGAAAAATGGCAAGATCCAAAGCTTGGGGGCTAAAGTGAAAATACTCAAAAGTTGTGTCAAAGCTCACGATGAAGATTCGAGAATTCTAGAAGTCAAATGGATGCAACTAAAGATCAAAAGGAGTGACAACAAATCAAATTTCAACCGTGCAAGGATGTCAAAAGTTTTAGTTGGAGATTGAGACCTATTTTTGGCATAGTAAAAGCTCAAGTTGAAGAAGAGCTATTTCTATCAAAGTTGTGGTCTTTCGAGTTATCTTTGCAACGCATCTTGAATCACCTCAATCGGACATTGAAATGAAACGTTATGACAAAAATATTAAAGTAAACGCAAAGTGGACAGAAACTCAGGGCCCAAGCGCTACACCATAGCTTGGAAACAGAAAATCAACAGAGATGAGCGCTACCTAAGTGGAGCTCAAGCGCTACATGGGAAGAAGTCGCAGCGCTCAAGCGCTGCCTTCTAGCACTCAAGCATTGCGCCGTAAAATCTAGGTTTTGTTTTTCTTGGGCTACGAAAAGCCCATGAGTAAGTCTCCAACTTGGCCATGAATGTAAGGAACTATAAATAGACTTAATGGGGCACGAAATTGGGAGGTTCTCACACATTGAAAAGAGGGTTCCACATTAAGAGCACAATTAAAAGGAGGAAAACATTAAGGGATTCAAGATCAAAGCAAAGATTGGAAGAAGAAGAAGACCTTGGTGGAAGAGTTTATTCTTTTCCATATCTTTATTCCAATAATTCGGTGATGTATTCAAGTTTATTTATTTGTTTTTCTTCTTACATTATGAGTAGCTAAAACTCCTTATTAGGGCAAACAATGTAATCTATTGAGACCTTTAGTTCTTTAATTCAATAATTTTGTGTTTTATTCTTTCATGTGTTGATTTTATTATGATTGCAATGTATTGAATTACTTGATCAATAATTTGATGATCCATTGAGTTTCTTACGAATCGAGAGGTGAGTTTGAGACTTAGAACATGTAATAAAATCCGGTAAAGAAGTATAACATGTAGAGATACCTATACATAGTACTGCGGTCGTTATATGAATTCCTAGTGTCATAACTCGTTTAACTAAGGGTAATTCGCATAGAGATATGGAATTGAATTAATTAAATAGGCTCAATGAGAACTCGAGAGGGGTAAATTGAATACCGTAGGAGAATTCGACCGAACACTACATTTGGCTAGAATCTTGAGTTGGGAACTAAGGTGATCATTAGATGAAATTGTTTTGCCCTAATATATTTTTCATACATGAATCTTTGATTCATTTGTTTTTGTTATTTCATTATAATTTTCATTTGGTTTAGGCAGTTAGTTCATTTTAATATTCACAACTATCACAATCCTTTATTTGTTTGTCTTTTATCAAATAGGAGTTAGAAAAAGTAAATTAAGTCTAAAGTATAGTCCTCGTGGGAACGATAATTCGGACTCTTAGGTCTACTATATTACTTGTTACGATATTGTACACTTGCAAAACGCAACAAGTTTTTGGTGCCGTTGTCGGGGACTATTTACTTTTAGTCTTAATTTATTCTTTTTAACTATTATTTGATTTTTTTATTTTATTTGATTTGATTTATATATTTTTCTTTTTCTATTTTAGTTTGTTTTGTTTTTCTTTTTCAGGATAAAAGATTGCCAATGTTGATTTTGACAATATGCTCGTATGTGAATTCATCATAAGGCAGCAACAATTGGCAGCTCAAGGAATTGTTGAGGGAGATATGCTTATGGGAGATTTCCTTATAGGACGGAATATACAAGAACTAAAAGCAGAATATGTAATTGATGAAACTGTCCTGGGAAGCTTGCTTGTTGCATTTTTTCTCTCCTAAGAATTTGATATGAATGATTTACCTGTGGAATTATTTCTTCTAGATATTACTAATGATCATTATTTAGGAGAATCAAATCTCCCGAACTATCAACAAATACAATAAGAGGAGGAGACTTCCAATGAAGATGTCATTGTCTTTGTGCCAAAAGTTTTGGACATGGATGTTGAACTTGAGAAAACTTCAACCAAAGAAGAGGAGCCTGAGAAAATCGAGAAATTAATCATAACGGGCGAAAAAGAATGTGCAACATTCGAAGAAGAGGAATTCCTCGACTTCATCATTTGCTCAAAAGTGGATTTTGTAATTAAACCTTATGAAGAGATTGAGGTATATATTGTTGAGTTCGAACTGGGTGATGAGGAAAAGTCATACTACATGGAGAAGAGCACTGCTAAAATTTGGAGGAAAAATGCAACATGGAACAAAGTCAAATTAAACAAGCTAAACAGAACATCCAAAGCCACATTCAAAGTGTTATGAAACACTTGTGCAAAGAGTCAAGCTAATGACTTTAAATAAGCGCTTCTTGAGAGGCAACCCAAGCTTTTTTCCCTTTTATTTATTTTATTTTCGAGTTTTAGGATAATTTAGTTTATTTTTAAGTTATTTGTGATTCATCATCTATACCTAGTTTCCCTTTAGGTCTTTTATATGTTCATTGGTTTATTCGATGTTAGAGCTAAATAACACTTGTTCCAGTTTTTTTGATCTTAATGTTTTATTTGTTTTTTAGGAACATGACGTCGCGGAACATGTAAACCATTATTTACCAATGAGCCAACGGGAGCAATAGGAAAGCTAGCCATTGAATTACACGCCATATCAAGGAGTCTTTTCTTTACTTTCTTCCCCACCCCTTTATATGCAGAATTAGGATTAAAGACATTGAGGACAATGTCTAATTTAAGTTTGGGAGTGGAAAACATGAGTTTTTATTTTTTATGTGTTTTTGTGTGCTTTATTGTTTTAGTTTTAAAAAAAATCTTTTTGTGTGCTTGTTTGAGTTAGTTGGTCTGGCAGTGATGAATATATTGAATCATGTATTGATCTATGAATGGTGAATAAATTGCATACTTAGATTAATTTTTGCTTTTTCATGTAAGATTTGATATATATTGAGCATGTGAATTAAGTTGAGCATTGTTTAGGAATGAGTTGATTTCATAATTGGATAGGTTGAAATAGTGGATCATACATGCTAAACCCAAAACCACTAAATTTTACATTCTTAGACCAAATTTAGAATAGTTTGGGGAGATTTCACTGTTGTAAGAAGATGTTGAGATAAATAGGGATTCCATGTGTGAAATTAAAAATCTTGTGTGGATTGTCTGAGGTCGATAGGATGTAATTGGGTGAAAATCTCAAGTTAGAGGTCGTTTTACTTGAATTGGTGTTAAATGAGGGACACTGCACTAATCAAGACATAAAAAAATATTTTATTAGAAAATTTCTCTTCGTAGCCTTTATGATTCGAGCAATTATGCCTACAATGGTCTTTAAAACTTGGTGCCCTATGGTCATCTGATTTGAGAGTCATCGGCTGAAAACTTGTTACATGAATCATTTAGAAAATTTAAGGGAGAGAATGCTTCCAATAAAGAAAAAAATATTTTAAAAAAACGTGAAAAAAAAATTGGAAAAAATCAGAAAAAACATGTGCATGAAACAGAATACGCACCAAATGCTTTGGTTATGTCCCAAACACTTATTTGAAATAATCTGACTTTTGATAAGAGATTGTTAGCCTAATTAAGTCCTAGAGATTGAAGCGATCAAACTTAATAGAGAATCCTTTTTTTATTGAAATATTGAACTGCGATTGGTGAAATTTTGTCAAACTAGAGAGGTGAGGATAGTAGAAAATTTAACATTAGTTCACACACTGGCAAATAGTGAAAAGAATAAGTTTGGGGGCGTGTGAATCTTACGAGTGATGAAAGAATATATTTGACCACCGAGGATCGAGAATTGAAACAACTTATGAATTCATAATACTATACTTAATTCTTCACACACACGTCGATTTTACATTGGAAAAAAGTGGATTTTAATTTTTGTATTGTCATTTTGAAGCTGTAAATAGATTTGATATTATGATTTCAATCATGAGATAAAAAACCAAGTTAACTAGCTAAAACCTTGTTGCTTTACTTGATTTGACTGGCCACCAATTAGGTAATTAACATTGCATGTTTGTGTGTTTGTTAAGTTATGTTATGATTTTGTTTGAGGACAAACAAATGCTTAAGTTTGGGGGTGTTTGATAAGTGTATTTTATACACTTATCTGGGCTTTAAAATATCGACATATCGTGGTTCTTTTAATGAAATTATATCTTAATGTATTATATAATGTGTTTTTAGGTGAAATTCAATGAATGAAAGTGAAATTGAAAGAAAGAAGCGAAAATAGTGAAAAATGGCAAGATCCAAAGCTTGGTGGCTAAAGTACAAATACTCAAAAGTTGTGTCAAAGCTCACGATGAAGATTCGAGAATTCTAGAAGTCAAATGGATGCAACTAAAGATCAAAAGGAGTGACAACAAATCAAATTTCAACCGTGCAAGGATGTCGAAAGTTTTAGTCGGAGACTGAGACCTATTTTTGGCATAGTAAAAACTCGAATTAAAGAAGAGCTATTTCTAGAAAAGTTGTAGTCTTTCGAGTTATCTTTCCAATGCATCTTGAATCACCTCAATCGGACATCGAAAGGAAACGTTATGATAAAAATACTGAAGTAAACACAAAGTGGACAAAAACTCAGCGCCCAAGCGCTACCTTTTCAGTGCTCAAGCGCTACACCATAGCTTGGAAACAGAAAATCAACAGAGATGAGCACTACCTAAGTGGCGCTCAAGCGCTACCTGGGAAGAAGTCAAGCCGCTCAAGCGCTGCCTTCTAGCGCTCCAGCGCTGCGCCGTAAAATCTAGGTTTTTTTTTTTTGGGTTACGAAAAGCCTATGAGTAAGTCTCCAACTTGGCCATGAATGTGAGGAACTATAAATAGACTTAATGGGGCACGAAATTGGGAGGTTTCCACACATTGAAAAGAGGGTTCCACATTAAGAGCACAAGTAAAAGGAGGAAAACATCAAGGGATTCAAGATCAAAGCAAAGATTGGAATAAGAAGAAGACCTTGGTGCAAGAGTTTATTCTTTTCCATCTCTTTATTCCAATAATCCGGTGATGTATTCAAATTTATTTATTTGTTTTTCTTCTTACATTATGAGTAGCTAAAACTCCTTATTAGGGCAAACAATGTAATCTATTGAGACCTTTAGTTTTTTAATTCAATAATTTTGTGTTTTATTCTTTCATGTGTTGATTTTATTAAGATTGCAATGTATTGAATTACTTGATCAATAATTTGATGATCCATTGAGTTTCTTACGAATCGAGAGGTGAGTTTGAGACTTAGAACGTGTAATAAAATCCGGTAACGAAGTATAACGTGTAGAGATACCTATACCTAGTATTGCGGTCATTATATGAATTCCTAGTGGCATAACTCATTTAACTAAGGGTAATTCGCATAGAGATATTGAATTGAATTAGTTAAATAGGCTCAATGAGAACTCGAGAGAAGTAAATTGAATACCGTAGGAGAATTCGACCGAACACTACATTAAGCTAGAATCTTGAGTTGGGAACTAAGGTGATCATTAGATGAAATTGTTTTGCCCTAATATATTTTTCATACATGAATCTTTGATTCATTTGTTTTTGTTATTTCATTATAATTTTCATTTGGTTTAGGCAGTTAGTTCATTTTAATATTCACAACTATCACAATCCTTTATTTGTTTGTCTTTTATCAAATAAGAGTTAGAAAAAGTAGATTAAGTCTAAAGTATAGTCCTCGTGGGAACGATAATCCGGACTCTTAGGTCTACTATATTACTTGTTACGATATCGTACACTTGCGATATAAAAAATGCAACATTAATACAAATGTGACGACCAAGGTACAAAAAAAGACTCGTCAACAGCCAAAGCAGAAAGCCTAAAAGTTTAACTAGTTCACTTCATCACAAAACGTTTACATAAACTGCAACACACGAGCTTTTCAAACCAAAGGACATGAAAGACTTAGGAGTTAGCAAAGTCTAATTTTTTTGGATATTGAAACAAAATATGGCAGCTCTTGGAATAATCCAATTTCTCTATTCACCTAGCTGAAGAAGCTAACTTAAAGTCAAACTGTATAGGTAACCATCAATATGGTATATAATATTGTACATCATATAAAATCAACTTATGAGAAAAATAATAATTATTCCATCTTAAATTATCTTTCTCCTAATTAATTCCGAAATTGATAGCCCAAAAATAACTAATCAAGAGAGGGGTGAATTAGTTTTTAAATTTTTTTGAATAATTAATCTAAATTTAAGTAAGTAAAGACTAAATATATTAATTCAAATAGTAAGCGCAAATATAAAAGCGATAAATAAAAGAGAGAGATGATACAAAAGATATAATTGTGGAGGTTCAATTCAAAGAAATGATCTACGTTCTCCGACACGAGCAATGCATTTTTACTATGTTGATTGACTTATGATACTTACAAACAAGGAGCACCGATCCTTATACAATGTTAAGCTTTACGAGACCTCAACATAACCCACACTATCGAGTTTTACGAGACCTCAATATGATATACACAATGACTTACAATAAGGAGCATTGATCCTTGTACAATGTTGATCTATAAGGGACTTCAACATGACCTAAAGTGAACGTCCGGACTTCAACTGATCCAGTTTGATCTATTGTCATTCATTACTAAAGACCAAAGTGTTATACCTTTACATATGATCTCGAAAGCCTAATCTTTGATCTTGCTTCAAATTTTTTTTCATGTTTGGCTCTTAAACTCTTGATCTTTCTTGACGTTATGGTTTAATGTTTGACTTCGATCTTGACCTTCTTCATGAGCCCGATTTGACAGTCTTGATTTTGATCTTTTAAGCTCCAGTCTCGAATGATTAGACTTGAATATTTAACTTTGATATTCATTTCAAGTCCGATTTATAATGTGTTGATTTTGACAATGCTTGATTGATTTTCACATTGAACTATCATCACTCAAAATCAGTTGTTAGAAACAATATTATTCGTGTTTGTTATGATCAAAACATTAAGAATGAATTCAACCATAGGTCAACAAAAATCTCTACTAGCTCATCCAATTTCCCATCCAAGTTCACAGTTCTGTGTCAATTACCGTTTTGTTGCCTGACCAAAAAGACCACCAAATGGAAAACTAAGCTAAATAGAAATACCATGTACATTGAAAAGTAGAAGCACCGTAATATGAAGATACAAATTTCATCTAGATTTACTGCTTATCCAATAACAAACAAAGATTGTATAGATCACAACCTTGTAAGATTAGAAAGAAGGAGGAAGTTCTCTTATATAGCAATATTTCTTGAGTAATAGTGAAAAAAAGGAAAAATATGCAGAAATTTCATCATAGCAATCTAGGTGCAGAAGTAGAAAAGGAATTTTTTTAAAAAATTAGAACTTACAATAACATGATGATTTCTAGCCACAAGTGGACAGGCGGTGAAGCCTCAAATCCCTAACTCCAATTTATATATAACACAAAACACTTTTAAAAAATTCTCCCTTCTATGCAAAACATAAACACCAACGAAACCCCCATAGCAGCACCACATGTAAATACACCCATAGAAGAAATAATGTACAACTCAACCGAAAAAATAATAACTTTTAAAGAGAAATGAGTGAGAATCTGACAGTTTGAGAATAAGAGGCAACTAAGGCAGAAATCGATGGGAAGTGATGGGCAAAATGTGAAAACAAAGTATAGATGATGACCGGCGATGGAGATTCTGATAGTTGGAGGAGCATCGAGCGACGACAAGATGAAGGGTCAAGGGAATCTAGGGTTTGAAAGTGAACATAGTTAATATGTAGAAGAGTGTTGGGGGGGGGTGAGCGTTGGTGATTTTCAATTTTTTGAAATGATATGGGTCGGCCAGATTAGGGGCGTGTTTGGTAAAAATTAAAATTCAATTAAAATTAAAAATATAACCGTTATTGGGTTCCACTCGTCTAATAAAAGTCAACAATAACGACTAGTTTTTCAATTTTAATCCGATTTTAATCTCTACCAAACACACTCTAGATTTTTTACATGGACAAACCACCCGAACTTAGCTTCAAAATATGAAAATCGAGGTGTTTGAGTCGGGTTGACTAATAACCCAAATGACTGTCTTGGAACCCAACTAAAAAAAATATCAAAAATCAATTGTTATAGGGAAAAGATAACATTTAATATGAATTGAGATTTGTACCTTTTGAAATAAGTAGTGTAAACGACATGTCAAAATTTTATTGGTCAACACTTTTTAAAATAAAATAATATTACATGCAAATTTAAAACTTTTCTTTATTTTTAAATCACACATTCTCCAACAATCTACTATTCCAAAACTCATTCTTATCAAGAAATGAGATTCAAACAAGCGCTTAATATAGTTGAAAAGAAACTTTACTTATATTTTCCCTAGCATATCCCTACATCAAATAATGATTTAAATATGAGAAATGTTGTGAAAAGAGAGAAGATAATAGAGAATAAAGTAAATAGACTATGTGTTTTATTAAGAATTAAAACTCCATATTTATAAAGAATAATTAGTGTTACAAGGGATACACCATTCATAATACTAGGATTGCAGCGATATAAAAGCATTTATAAATACTACTATATTTACAACAAAAAAAAAATTATATCTATTGATAACAAGACATATTAAATAAGAGTATATTAGAGAATTAAAAAAATCAATTATGCTTTCAACAAAAAAAAAAAAAAAAAAAAAGCAACATAAAATTTTGGGTAAAGGAAAAAGGAAAAAATCTTATCTTTATAGAACAGAGGAAGTAGTAATAATGACGAATAATGAATGGTAAAACTAAGGATGGTGATCAGTTAAGCCCTTAAACACTTGAGCTCGATTAGACCATTTGGCTCGTGTAGACACGAGTTGACTCATTTTTTTTTATTTTATAAATTGATAAATAAACAAAAAGGAGTAAAAAACGAGACCAATAATCGAGCCTGATCTGCTCAATCCACAAGTCCAAGTAATACATGGATCAAGATGAGTTGAACTGATGAATGGCTCGACCCGTTTATCATCACTAGGTGAAACATGATTATGCTTAGATGTGAAATGTTTGGCTGCAATTGAAGCCTAGCCTGGGGCCCAAGTTGCAATTAGGGCTATGTCTTGTGATAGTGGAAGGCAGGTCGAACTTGCCTCTATAAAATAGTGGAAATTACACCCATCAAAACAATTTAGATTAATATTCAAATTTTACATTGAAAGTTTTTTAAATCCAAAAATACTATAATTTATGGAGTAAAAATTAGTTACAATAAATATATTCACTCCTCACATTAATCAAACTAAAAGTTACAATCACTCCACCAAACATGACATTACAACCACTACACATACCCCCACCTTAAATCATGCCCAAAATCCCTAATTTTCATCCTCTCCGTTGAAGCAAAGATCAAGAAAACATCAAAAATCTATTCCAACAGATCGTCCTTCATTTCCACATCGACTACATTATATCTCATATGATTTTCTCCATCTATTATGTCCGAATATCCATTCTCTAAACTACAATTTTGGGCATTTTTGGGTTTCATTCATCCACATATAAACCCTAATATACAACTCGAAAATCTTTTATATCTACCCTTATTACATCATGCTCTATCTGGTTTGAGTTGTGTTGAATGTGAGTGACAAGTCATACAATTACTGTTGGAACTTGCTCCAGAAATGGCAATTCACCACTCTTCACATCAGAGGTGGTTATAGTAACTGATGGTGTCAAATAAGTTTCTTTAATTACATGAAATGTGCATTATTTTAAACCGTCGCACAGGGCACCCAAAATCTTAGAGCCGCCCTGTTCATGTACCTTATGCGACTACAATATTTTTATTGATGGCCACTGAATTTTGTAGGATTACATTTTACACATCATGATCTGAAATATAGCGACACATGTTATATATCAAAATACTAATAATTGTTGTATATGAAATCATATATAAGAAATATAAAAACGAATAAGATCAAAAAACTTACTAGAATATTGATATTAATGACTGTGAAAATCTTCCACAAATGAATGTATCTCTTCGTCGAAGATTGACTCTTCATATCACCATATTTGACGTTATCGCACCACGCAAGCTTGAGTTTGAATTTGAATTTGCCTATTTCCATCATTTTCAATTAATTCCTCCTTTTGAATTCATGTTCAACATTTTAGTTACAGATGAAATTAAGAAAAGTTTCTGTTATAGTACTTTTGGTATTTTTATTCCCCTGAGCTCTTTACTTTGTTCCCTTCCCTTCTAGATCTCCTCTTTTCCGAACATTCCATAAAAACACAGACGACACTTTTTCAATTGAAGTCTGGGCAGGACATTCAACATTCGTACACAACGACTCGTATGCTTGGCCTCTATGATAGGACAAAGATTCCCACTCTTAGTATGGTATTAATAACCTTTATGATTTTATACTAACTCTATTTTATTACAGGCATATAAAGTATGACCATCTGAGCAATCTTGACTGGTCTGAGAGTTTATACCAGTTCCTCGATCAAAGGAAAGGAAGCTGCTAAGATCGCGTATCCCGCCTTGTTTAAAGAGTACAACTCGGTAATCGTATCTCTCTCAAGTCTCTTCAAAAGTATCCGAAAAATCATCGAAGCACACTAAAGGCGATTTTCCACTGACACCCTGCCTGCTGACTGAAATCAAGCTTCTATCTAAGGAAGGAGCTTCCAATCTCCCACTCCGACTATACGAATATGGGCACTTTTCCTCAAATATCGAAAGCCTTGCATGCAGATTTCGTTTTTGGGGTGTCCTTCCCTTCATCTATATCTAATATATCCGCACGGAGAACGCCATCCTATTCCCCCTGCTTTCAACCTTTCCTTATCTCCCTTCAATCTTCACACTATATGTTTTTTTTTTCAATTATTCGCCTTGTAAACTTCTATTGAGTCCTATATTCCATTATGTTTTGTAATTCCTATAGTGTTTTCTATTTTTAATTTAATATGACAGTAAAAATAATTTTTTTTATATATGTAAGGTACATATGATTTTTTTCCAAACGAAAAATTAAGGTTAGCGGTCGATAGTTCGGACCTATTGTCACCCTTAATGGAGCTTAGTTAATAAGTATGTAAAGTATCATCTTAAGCCTCCGTTTGGGATGCATTTTTTCAGCTGAAGTAGAAGAATATTGACTGTTACACAGTAGAATGCTGACAAACCTGCACGCCACTCATTTGTACAACAGTACCCACTCCAAAATGGTTTGACATTTGTGCCCTTTTGCCTCACCGACACATTTGGAAAAATAATTTTTGTGGAGGGGCAAATTTGAAAGAATTGCATAAAGTCAATTGTTGCAGACTTTCCTTACACAAATAGTGTTCATGATGTGAAAGTGAAAATGCATTTTCTTGGCAAGAATGAGCACCAAACGAAGGCTAAATATTTTTTCTATTCAATATATTGAAGAAGTACACTCACCTGAAGTTAAAATTATTTCTAACAGTGCACAATTTTAAAGGAAATTTATACAAGTAAAAAAATGAATTTAAGGGTTCAAGAATTGATAATTTGATATCTCCCTCTCCTACATTTTATCTAATAAATGCAGAAATAAACTAAAAATAAGTAAGTTGATAATTGATATGCCATTAAATATGTTGGCAGTATGTTATTAGTTTTAGATAAGAAATAAGACCCCTATATTTCGATTAATTTGATCCTAAATGATATTTTGAAAAAAAAAAAAATTGGTTTTCACGTTGTATATTATTCATCTCTAAGCTATCATTTCCTTCCCAAAAAGCTATTAACAACGAAGCAGTTCCATTGGTTACATTGGTTGGTGATGATGTTGGAATCTGGATTCAAAAGTACCATTATATATTAAAAATGGACCACCATCGAGCCACACCTACTATAGAGTACCCTTGTTGCATTGATAAGCCAAAAGTACAGCCACCATAGTCGTCGAAATCAACCACCTAAGCGCTCAAAAAATTGGGACCCTGCAATGGCGATTTTGCGAGCTACAATAGCAGGGCTTCAAAAGCGTTGTAGGTGTTGTATCTGCATCCCTAAGGGGTACATTCGCAAGCAGCACTTGCTGCACAAAGTGGTGCGAAACCCTCTGCTTGGTGATGCCCTTCGAGCATTAGTCGCAAAGGATGTTGCTACACTTCTCTCCTGTGACATCTCTCATGTGGAGACAGCGTTGTCGATGCTCTGGTACCATAGAGAAAATTAATTGTCCCTAATAAGTGTAGTTTCTACACTTATTCGAGGTCTAAATGATGATATTTTACTGTTATTTGGATAAAATACTAATTAACTTGTGTTATATTTCATTATGTAGGTAAAACTCAATATTTGATGAAGAATTGGAGAAAAGAATGCAAAGATAACGAAAAATGGCTCAATTGTATGAAATACAAAGTTCGTGGATAGAAATGCAAATACTCAAAAGTTACATTGAACCTCACTATGAAGATTTGAGTGTTTTAGGCATCAATTTGATGAGGAAATAAGCCAAAAGAATGAAATATAGTTAAAGTACTATCACATATCAACTTCCAGTCGAAAGAGTTATGCTTCGAATTTTCAGTCTCAGTTTGAGACACATTTTTGGAATAGGAAATGTTCGAATTAGAAAACTTATACTATAATATTTGTAGCCTTTAAGTTATCTTTCCAACGCATTTCGAATTACCTCAATCAGATATCGAGAGAGAAATATATTACCAAAATACTGAAGGTTGTCTGGTAGGAAAAACGTATACCTATGCGGCCACATAGATCTAATTTGATGCGACCGTATAGTGCATTCCATGGCCACAATTTATAGTTGGACGTCCTTCTATTCGACTGCTTATAAATTTACTATGCGACCGCATAATACAAACTTTTGGTGAAATTTTGTTTCCTTTTCCAACTGAAACTCTACTTTGATAACAAGATTTTAGACATCCCATATATACAAAACTTGACCAGAACACGGGGGAAGACCTTCTTTTGACCTAAAAACATATGAATAAGGGTTTTGAGAGGAAAAAAAGAGGAATAACGCGAAGAACAACACCATGAAGCGAATATTAAAGTCAAGAATTCAATTTGTAATGTAGCTTCTTCATTGTTTTTTTTTTCTTCTTTCCATCATGCTAGGCTAGGTTAATTTTGTACTAGGGAATGATGAACTATGTAATATGATTTTTATTTCTTAGTTTTACATTCTTAACAATAAAAACACGTTTTGACTATTTGTATAGTTTATATGGATTTATTTTCTTCACGATTATCATGCATTCGTAAGAAGGAAAATATGTTCAACATGGTATAAATTATCATAGGATCTAATATGTGATATAAATATACCGCTATGCCCTGTGTGAATCTTTAAGTGTTTACAAATATTCACGCATTCTTGTAAGTTCGTATCCATCATAGAGATATAGTCGGGTCACATATGAGAATAAATCTGATTTTACTCGAGAAAGACTATTAAACATTTAGGAACATTGATTCGTCAATATTTCAATCGTATGTCAAAGTGTAAAACTAAGTTTAAAAAGATTATTACTTAAAGAATTTGTGATCCTATTACATTCATCATACATTTAATTTCATCATAACAAAACGTCATTCTATTCTAGTTTCGGTTAAAGTCAAGGTAATAAGAATTGAACTAATCAATCTTCATGGGATGATACTCGGACTCAAAAAGTTCACTTTATTACCTGTTAATGAACCGTACACTTATGGTGATTTTAATTCGAAATATGTTTTTGTGAATAAGTTTTTGGCGTCATTGACGGGGATTGAATTTAGTTTAATTTTATTTATATCGACACTAATTCGAACATTATTTATTTATTTATTTTGTTTTAGTTATTTTTTAGTAGTTTATCTAAGTACTACTTTTGATCTTCTTTCAGGTCTTATATGTAAAGGTTTCTTGATGGTGACTAGATTTCAGTTGATCCATAAATCGAATGTACATTCCATTGTAGGCAGAAAGAAGCAAGAGCAGTACAACAAATGGCTAATGCGTAAAACGAACAAGTAGTTCAAGTCAATGAAAAAGAAATTGTTGATAAGGGAAACATGCTGGTTGGGGATTTTGTGACACCGTAAATCATTCAGAGTCAATCCAGCATCGTCTACCCTCCATTTAGGTAGCCTAACTTCCAATTGAAGACCAATGTCTACATCTATTCCAGAATGGACATCAGTTTTATGGCAGAGCTAAGAAAACCCTCATACACACGTCTCTCGATTCTTGGAGACATGTCAACACTTCCGATATCAGGGTTTCTCAGATGATGCTATTGGAGTAATATTGTTCCCACACACGCTACGTGATAATGTACTGGAATGGTTGGATTCTCAACCTATTGCCAGCATTAGTACATGGAATGACCTAGCTCAGAAATTCTGCACAAAGTTCTTTCCACCGGCTAAAATTGCTAAATTAAAGCATGACATCTCTATTTTCCGTCAAGGTGATTCAGAGTCTTTTGACAAAGTTTGGAACAGATTCAAGAACATGCTTAGGAAGTGTCCTCATCAGGGCATCAAAAAGGGATTTCAGCTCTAATATATTTATGCGGGATTGCTTCCATTGTTCAAAATCATGGTGGATTCTTCGTCTAACGACTCTTTATCTACAAAGACAATTGACGAAGTTTTGAAGTTATTCGAGACAGTGGCTACAACTTCAGCCATGTGGGCTTTTGAGAGAATTGTTCAAAAGAAAGTACAAGGTGTATACGAGATGGATGCTTACTCAGCTTTATATGCGAAAATAGATTCATTATTTCATAAGGTGGAGAGCATATCAACAGAATAATCCACATTCAGATACTTATAACCCAGGTTGGAGGAAATACCCAAATTTTTCTTGGGCTAATCAAAATCAACAGTCGAGGAAGATGTTGCAGTTGGAAGAAATGTTCGAAAAATTCATGGAAAAAACAAATCAGTACATGGAAGCTAACAACCAGATCATTAGGAAAACTGAAACAACTCTCCGAGATTAGAGTATTGCTATTAAAACCTAGAGACTCAAGTTGGGCAGATGACACTTTCTATGACAAGCAGAGTACCAGGTACCTTGCCAAACAATACTAAGACTAATCCCAAAGAGCAGGTAATGGCCATAAGTATTATGGGAAATAAAATAATTAAAGACCCATCTGTGAAAGCAATCACCATCAGGAGTAGGGTGCAATTACTGAAAATACATATCAAGAGGCTGGTTACGACTAATGAAACAATACCTTCTTCAGATGAGGAGCGAACAACCATTCTTATCCATCCTTATGAGTCTCATATTCCACTTCCACAAAGGTTGAAGAGACACAGCTAGACCAATAGCTTGAGAAGTTTTTGAACGTGCTAAAGAAACTCCACATTAATATTCCGTTCATAGACGCAATACGATCGATTCCAAGTAATGCAAGATTTTTGAAGGACATGATATCAAAGAAGAAAAAGCTTCCAAAATTTGAAACGGTGATGCGACAGAAAAGAGCAGTGCAAGATTACAAAAGAAACTGTCTCTCAAGTTCAAGGATTCAGGGAGTTTCACTTTACCTATTTCAATTGGAGAAACGGGTACTTTTAATGATTTATGTGATACAGGTGCAAGTATTAACTTAATGCATTTATCTATATACAATAAATTGGGATTGAGAGAAGCAAAAGGAACAACGATGTTATTGCAGCTGGCCGATAGAAGCATCACACATCCAGAGGCAAAGTTGAGGATATACTCATCACAGCTGGTAAATTAATTTTTCTAGTAGACTTCAATGTTCTAGACATAGAAGAAAAAATGGATATTCCAATAATCTTGAGGAGACCATTTTTAGCAATATGCAGAAATTTGATTGATATGGAGAAATGTGAGCTAATCTTGAAGGTAGATGAGGAATAAGAAGTTTTTAAATTATATAATCCATCCAAATAACCATCAGCCCTCGATGAGTGTAATTGTATTAATGAAGATGTACTATCCATTCAACAAAATTGCCAAAAGAAAAAATCGAAATTTGGAAGAATTCTTGGTAGAAACGAAAACGGAGAATTCGTAGTTTGGAGAGCTAAAAGAGAATGCAAGGATGGAAATTGCAAGGAGTGCAATTGTGAATTTTTTTGATTTGAACCACCATGAATCAATCGCTATAAAGTCGAGCTAGAGAATATAAACAAGCGCTTGTTGGGAGACAATCAAATACTTCTATCCCTTTAATTTATTCTGATTTTTAGATTTAGAATAATTTAAGATAATTTCGATTAGTTTTTTTTATTATTCAATTTTAGGGACTCATCATCCATACCCCATTTTCCCTTAAATTTTCGATTTGTTAGTAGTTTATTAGGTGTTAGAGCTAAGTAACACATTCAAATTATTTGATCTTAATGTTTTATTTGATTGTATTGTGCATGAATATGATGTCGCGAAATACTTAAATCAACCAAGACCAAGAAGCTAACGGGAGCAATATGAAGCTAGCCATTGGATTACAAGCCATATTATGAGAGTTTTTTTTTCTTTATTTTTCTTCCACACTCCATTATATGCAGATTTAAGATTTAAAACATTGAGGACAATGTCTAATTTAAGTTTGGGGGTAGAAAACGTGATTTTCATTTTTTTTTTGTGTTTGTGTCATTTTTATGTTTATGTGCTTTTATTGCATTGGTTTAGAATTTAAAAAAAATTTTGAAATTAATTTTCTTGTGTGCTTGTGTTAGTTAGTTGACATGGCTGATAATGAAAAATATATTGAATCGTTAATTGATCTATGAATGATGAATAAGTTGCATGCTTAAATTAATTTTTACTGTTTCATGTAAAATTTGATATATATTGAGCACATGAATTAAGTTGAGCATTATGTAGGAATGAGTTGATTTCATAATTGGATATGTTGAAATAGTGGACCATAGATGCTAAATCCAAAATCACTAAATTTCACATCCTCAGACCAAATTTATAATAGTATGGGAGATTTTACTTTTGGAGGAAAATGTTGAAGGAAGATGTTGAGATAAATGGTGATTCCATATGTGAAATTAAAAATCTTGTGTGGATCGTCTAAAGTCAATAGGGTACAATTGGGTGAAAATTTCAAGTTAAGTGTCGTTTTACTTGAATATATGTTTAATGAAGGACATTGCACTAATCAAAGTATAAAAAATACATTTTATTTGAAAATTCTTCGCGTCCTTTATAACTCGAGTTATTAAGCATGTAAGAGTGTTAAAATCTATTGCCCTAAAGTCAACTGACTTGAGAGTTATCGGCCTAAGATTTGTCACATAGATCATTTAGAAAGTTTAAGAAAGAGAATACTGCAAATAAAGAAAAAAGTACACGAAACAGAAGAAGCACCAAATACCTTAATTATGTCCTAAACATTTGTTTAAGAAAATTCGACTTTTGATAAGAGATTATTAGCCTAATTAAATCCTAAAGATTGAAATAGTCAAACTTAATGTAGAATCCTTATTCATTGATATAACGACTTGCAATTAGTGAGATTTACATAAGGTAGATAAGTGAGGATAGTATAAAATTCAACCTTAGTTCACATATTCGAAAATAGCGAAAAGAATAAGTTTGGGGGTGTGTGAATCTTACGAGTGATGAAAGAATATATTTGACCATTGAGGGTTGGAAATTGAAACAATTCATGAATTCATAATACTATACTTAATTCTTCACACACATACATCGATTTTACATTGGAGAAGTGGATTTTAATTTCTATGCTGTGATTTTGAAGTTGTGCATAGATCTGATATTATGATTTCAATCTTGAGATAAAAACTCGGGTTAGCTAGATTTTTTTTTTATTTTTTTCCTTTGTTTAACTTGATTGACGAGCCAACAATTAGGTAATTAGCGTTGTGTGATTGTTAAGTTTTAGTTTTGTTTGAGGACAGACAAAGAATCAAGTTTAGGGTGTGATAAGTGTAGTTTCTACACTTATTCGAGGTCCTAAATGATTATATTTTATTGTTTTTTGGATAAAATACTACATAACTTGTGTTATATTTCATTATGTAGGTAAAACTCAATGTTTGATGAATAATTGGAGAAAATAATGCAAAGATAGTGGAAAAAAGGTTCAATTGTATCAAATACAAAGTCCGAGGACTGAAATGCAAATACTTAAAAGTTACATCGAACCTCACGATGAAGATTTGAAATTTTTAGGTATCAATCGGATGAGGAAAGAAGCTAAATGGATGAAATATAATCCAAATAATATCACATATCAATTTCTAACCGAACAAGTTATGCTTCAGATTTTTAGTCTCAGTTTGAGACCCATTTTTGGTATAGGGAATGTTCGAATTGGAAAAATTATACTAGAATATTTGTAGCCCTTTGAGTTATCTTTTCAACGCATTTCGAATTACCTCAATCAGTATCGAGAGATAAAGATATGACCAAAGTACTGATGGCTGTCCGGTGGGAAAAATGTATACCTATGCGGCCGCATAGATCTAATTTGATGCGACTGCATAGTGCATTCCAGGGCCAAAATTGATGACCGAACATCCTTCTAAGCGATCGATTATAGATGTACTATGAGACCACATAGTACAAACTTTTGGCGAGATTTTGTCTCCTTCTTCAACCGAAACTCCACTTTGGTAACAAGATTTTAGGCATCCTATATATATACAGAACTCGATCAGAACACGAGGGAAGACCTTCTTTTGACCTAAAAAACATATGAATAAGGGTTTTGAGAGGAGAAAAAGAGGAATAACGTGAATAACAACACCACACAGCAAATATTAAAGTCAAGAATTCAATTGGTGATGTCGTTCTTCATTGTTTTTTTTCCTCTTTCCATCATGTTAGGCTAGGTTAATTTTGTATTTGGGAACGATGAACTATGTAATATGATTTTTATTTCTTAGTTTTACATTCTTGACAATAAAAACACGTTTTGACTATTTGAATGATTTATATGGATTTATTTTCTCCACGATTATTGTGCACGTTAATTGTATGAGTGTGGTGATCTATTTCATACATTCGAAACAATGAAAATAGGTTCGATAGGGTATAAATCATCATAGGGTCCGATAGAAGATAAAAATATACCGTTTTGCCCCATGTAAATCTTTAAGTGCTCTCAAAAACTCATGCATTCCTATATGTTCACATCCGTCATAAAGATATAGTCGGGTCACATATGAGAATATATTTGATTTTACTCGAGAGAGACTGTTAAATAATTTGGGAACATTGATTCGTTTATATTTCAATAGTGTCAAAGTGTAACACTAGATTTAAAAAGATTATTATTTAGGAATTCGTGATCCTAGTACATTCATCATACATTCGAAAACTTCAACTTACATTTAACGTTGTTTTCATTTAATTTAGTTAAATCATTTTTCCTCACATGCTTAGCATTGTTTTAGTTATAATTTCATCACAACAAAACGTGATTCTATTATAGTTTTGGTTAAGGTCAAGGTAATAGGAATTGAACTAATCCATCTTTGTGGTACGATACTCGGATTCAAAAAGTTCACTTTATTACTTGTTAACGAACCGTACATTTGCTGTAATTTTAATTTGAAATATATTTTCGTGAACAGTCCCAATAATGTCTGAATTTATATCAATGTCTTTGATTGCTCACTGAAATTTAAAATATTGAGTTTTGACCATTAGACTTATCTAAACGTTGGATGTTACTCAAAGATAACATCCATTTCAAACCTCTAACGAATTGATGGCATGGCTAACGGAATGCATAAGTGGTACTTCATCAAGTCATTACCAAATTGTCACGTACGAGAGCATCTTTCATTGCTCGTTAAACTTTGGAAAATGTCTTTGAATGCTCACTATATTTTGGAAAATGTCTTCGATTGCTCACTGAATTTTAAGGTTATCGAATTTTGGTAACTAAACTTATAAAAATGATGTCCTCTAGTTGCTTGCTAAAAAATGTGTACCGTAAATGCACGTGTCGCGTATAAGTAATAAAGTGGACAAACGAGCCTTGGTTGTTGATCCCACGTGAATGATTACTTAATTACACAATAGTTAAATTTAATTTTAACAAAGAAAAGTTAATTTAATTTTGACATTGAAACACAATAAATTTGGATTTTGCAAATGATGGAAATAGTTTAAACTTCTACAAAATATCACTAAACTACGCATTCTTCAAAAAATTATTATTCAAAATATCATTTTCCCTGATTTCTCTTTATAATGGATATCAAACAAGTGCTGAATTTTTTGCTATTGCAATGAAAAATAAAATAAAGGGGAAATTATAGATTCGTAATCCACCCCCTTTGATACAAAACTTAATGAACAAATATATTATTATCAAAATAGTCCAAGGCAATGAACTTTGTTCAACAAAAGAAATTATTCATCCAAATAATAAAAATCACTTAATCCTAACGCCGCTCTTATTAAACATGAAAACAAGAATTCCTACATCTGTTAAACAATTAGAAAATCAAGCTCTGATATCATTTGTTAGGATATGAATTCAAAAGCATTTTCGTATATTAATATGGGATACTAAAGAACAAAAAATTGTATTAATTGTCAATGGATAGCAACTGAAATTCTACAATATGTATTTAATCTAACCTCGCACATGTCAGTCTTCTTTGATGTTCTTCAAAAACTTCAAGAATATACACTTTCTCTCTATATTATTCTAGTGTATGGGCACTATGGAATGAATAGTTTCAATCGTCAATAATGTGAATAATTCACATTATAATAAGATAAATTGAAATATAGAAGGAAATGTTAAATTTTCTTTTTCCATAATTTTCGTTTTATTACAACATTTCAATTCTTTAAAAGATTACGAACGTATATAGACAATATGAATGTTTAGATTCATTGAAATAATTCTGATAATTGTAATATCACGTAATCTATCCATATTAATTCTAGATATTTAATTGTGTAGTCATCGTTAAATTATAACTCGTATGTTTTAACCCCCGCTTATTTTGAAGCTACCGAAGAGACTTGATAGAACATAATTGATTTAAGTACCAATTAATTAATTTGTGTACCAGTCAACTCTTGATTGTTCACGATCAATTAATTAGTTTCAACTATATCCGAAGGTCTAAACTTCTCTCTTAAATTAATTGAAATTAATTCTCTTAACACTTCGTTAATAATTCGTCCCCATCTATCGTTAAAATAATTATAAGTGACTCTTTTTGACAAATTAGTCACTTTTAATTAGTGTGATTGCAACACAATTATGTATTTACTGAGCTCAAATTAAATTGTTCCTTAAAAAAAATACTTTTGCCAAAAATGTTTCTGTAAAATAGGTGACATATTTCTCATTACGAAAATATGTGGGTTAATTAGTTCATTATAATGAAGTATTGAATAAATTATTACTCTCATTCTTTGTTACCTCAAAGAACTCGAATTAATAATTAACATTCTAATTCGTTGGTTTGATTGTCAATTACATTTAATTCTATATGATCATCACAGTATTAAATGTTAACTCGTCATGTCTAACAATATATATTATTAATATTCTTTTTATTACCAAAGTCTAGATAAATTTTCATAAAGATAATACGACTTTATCAGGATAAAGTGTCCGACTTTATTTACTGGTCGCGGACAATTAGTTTTGATCACTTTATAAATTGAAGCTATTTGTACTTAACAACTTAAGTGCTCAATTTATAATAATATTTGTTATCAATGTATACTTTATTATTTGTTCAAATATTAAATGCATGTATAGAAATATTTGAATAACATAAATTCATATTTATCTATTTATTTAAATCATAATGTCGAAAAATACATTTGAACATGTTGGGATTTTACGTATGAAACCACTTATCAATACGAACTATAAAGCATAAACGTATACGAGCAGTAAAGAAAAGAACAAGAACACAAAAGATGTTGACCCAATTTAGTCAAAAGTGGCCTAATCAGGAGGGTTGGGGCTTAGGAACAACCCGTTTCACTAGTGCAAAACTACCTTCCAAGAGAGAAATATTACATCAAACCACTCAGTACCAGATTTTTGGTCATTGATCGTAAAATCTCGCAAAGGTAGAGAGTGAAAAATACACAGATCTAACCCAACACTTAGGGGGAAAAACTATAGGAAATCATCCACTCTTTTAGGCTTGATTTAACACCAAACATTAACCTCCTAACAGCTAGATCAATTACAGAGAACCCAACAAGAAGAAAATTATAGACTCCAAAATGGAGGAGAGAGAGAGAGAGAGAGAGTGTGTGTGAAGAGTCCAGAAAAAGGAAAAGTCATCAAACTCAATGAAACCGAGCACATGATATTATCTCAAGAATAGATCTCAGCCATTGATTTCATCTAACGGTCCATCTAAGTTTAAACTAACAAAATTCGTGTGAAAGGCCCAGCTACCAATAAATAGATGCCACTCAAGCAGCTCAAGTCAAATAAGCAGCTAAGACAATTGACACAAATATCATCGTTTTTAAATGTGTTTTGAGAAACACAACTCTCACATTCTCCACTTTGGTTCTCAATAACACTCTCTCTAGGTTGCAGAATTTGCACATGGAAAGTTGTTCATCATCATTGCCCAATACCTGCAAAAAGTTACCATATGTCAATATGTAGTAAAGATAAACACAATTTAAACTTACCTGCAGGCAGAATCTTAGTCCCCATATATGAGGAATTTTTATCAGAATGTATTTTAACAGGATAATTTCACCATGAGATAGTTTTTCTCTAATAAAATGATACTTCACTTCAATATATTTTCATCTTTCATGATAGACATGCTTTTTGCTAAGTAATAGAGCACTTTGACTATCAATAAACATTATAAGAGTATCATGCATAAAGTTCAATTACTTTAAAATTCATTTCAACTAAATATATTCCTTAACAACTTCAGTTATGGCTACATATTCAACTTCAGTGCTGGACAAAGTAACTAAACGCTGCAATTGAGCTTTCCAAGTTATGCAATTATCACCAAAAGTAAAAAAATATGATGTAGTTGATTTTTTGCTATCCTTATCACTAGCAAAATCAACATCTACATAACCTTTAAGGGTTAAATTTTCAGATCTTTTCTTATACACTAAGCCTAGATTTCATGTTCCAACTATATATCTTAACAACCATTTCATCCCAACCCAATGAGGCTTTCCAGGATTGAAATAAATCTACTTAAAAAGCTAATAGCATAAACAAAGTCAGGTTTGGTTGTTATCATAGAAAACATGACTGAACCTATAACATTGGCATAGGGTATGTTTTCCATCTCTTTCAATTCTTCTTCATATTTAGGAGAATGAGAATGGGAAAGATTTATGTGACCAACAAGACGAACATTAACAATTTTGCTCTCTTTCATCCCAAGTTTGGTTACAACTTTATTTAAATATGCCTCTTGTGTAATAGTTAACCCGTTTTCAGGCACATTTCTATTTATAATCATTCCTAGAATTTTTCTAGCATTTTCCAAATCTTTCATATCAAACTCAAATTTTAAAAGATCCTTTAATTTCTTGATTTGAGACTTGCTAGGACTAGCCAAAAGCATATTATCAACATAAAGTAGCAAGTAGACTTCACACCCACTCTTAATGTTATTATAGTATGAGCAAGCATCAAACTCACTCATTTTAAAACCTAGCTTAAATATATATGCATCAAACCTTTTGTACTATTGTCTTGGACTTTGTTTCAGCCCATACAATGATTTCTCCAATTTGCATACATAATCAACTTTATTCTTAACCTTAAAACCTTGAGGTTGACTCATGAAGATCTCTTCTTCCACTTCCCCATGCAAAAAATGCAGTTTTTACATTAAGTTGTTCAAGCTCCCAATTGAATTGAACAACAAGTGCTAAGACCAACCTGATTGTCTTATATTTGATTACAGATGAAAATATTTCATTGTAATCAATCCTTTATCTTTGAGTATACCAATTTGCTACTAATCTTGTCTTAAACCTCACGGGATCACTAGGGCTAATTCCCTCTTTAAGTTTGTAATTTACATTGTACAATTTTGTGATCTTTAGGTTTCTTAACAAGTTTCCATATTTTGTTTTCACTTAAAGATTGCATTTCTTCCTACATTGCCCTTATCCAGTTCTCATAAATTTTTCCATTAACTACTTCTTCATAAGATGCAAGTTCAGCTTGTTCAAGAGCTTCACCTGAGACTAAAGCAAAGTCAGTCACGTTTAGTAACTCATACCTATGGTTAGACCTGATTTGCCTTCTTTCCCTATCACTAGTAAGTTGATAATCTTGATTAGTTATTTGTTCAGAAGCATGATCAAATTCTTTAGGTTCAATTTCAATTTCGAGTTTAGTCACCTCATCAGGTTCAGGTTCAGGTTCAGATTCAGATTCTTGATGTGCAAGGCTATTTTCATCATTTTCAGGTCTAGGTAAATCAAACTTAGCTAGTTTCACCTCATTCTGAACAGTATTTAAACTTTCAGATTTGTTTGATTTATCAGTACATTGTTTTAGGCATGACATTTCAAATTCATTAAAGACTACATTTCTCCTATTAATTATCTTGATGCCTTGGACACCTAAAACCCATTACATGTACCCTTTCACACCCTCTGGGTAGCCTAACATTATACACTTAATAGCCCTTAGCTCTAGTTTTCCTTCAGACTGATGTGCATACGCAGCACATCCAAAAACTCTTCTGTGATTTAAATTTGAAGGCTCTCATATCCACAATTCTTGTGGAGTCTTAAAACCTATACTTCTAGAAGGGGACCTATTAATCAAGTATGCAGCAGTACAGACAGCTTCAGCCCAAAAACCTTTGGTAAGGCCATAACTGATTAACATACAGCTCACCTTGTTCA
Source organism: Fraxinus excelsior (assembly GCA_019097785.1). NCBI lineage: Eukaryota > Viridiplantae > Streptophyta > Magnoliopsida > Lamiales > Oleaceae > Fraxinus > Fraxinus excelsior. The sequence continues at coordinate 17,228,609 of CM032638.1, forward strand.
TTATGGTCATGTTCATTCTCTCAGCAACCTCATTATGTTTAGGTGTGTGTTTTACAGTTCTATGCCTCAATATTCCATTTTCCTTACAAATTTATCAAATTCAAAATTACAAAACACAAACCCATTATCAGTTCTTAATGTTTTTAATTTATTCTCTAACCGATTCTCCATATATTTAAGATAAGTCTTGAACTTCTGAAAAGTTTCAGATTTAAACTTTAAAGGATAAATCCAAACCTTTCTAAAATAATCATCCACAATGGATAAGAAATAGTTGCTTCCACCAAATGTGAAATGTTTCTCGGGGCCCCATATATCAGCATGAACATAGTCCAATGGTATATTGATTCTATGTGAGCTAGTTTCAAAACTCGCCTTGTAGGACTTACCCAACACACAAGTCTCATAGAAGTCCATTGTTTTAATATCATCTTTTCCAAGTAATTTTTGGTTACTTAAATGTTTTAATCCTTTAAAACTAATATGACCCATTCTGTTGTGCCACAGTTCAGTTTCATCTTTAATGACAATGAGAAGACTGGAGTCATGTGTAGTTTCTATTTTTCCCTCAAGATAGTATATACCATTTCTTTTAGGTCATTTCATTACAATTAGAGACTTATTCATAATTTTTAGAACTTTATTACCAAGCTTAAAGGTATAATCCCTCATCTTCAAGAGTCCCTAAAGGAACAAGGTTTCTTTTCAGATTTAGGACATATTTAACATTTTTGATGGGCCTGAGAATGCCATCATACATTTTGATGACAATGTCACAAATCCCAATCACAGTCTGAGAATTATTGTCTCTCATATAAACCTTTCTAGGTTCTATTTTTTTGTAATTATAAAACCAAGACATTTTAGGGCATACATGAAAAGTACACACTGTGTCCATAATCCAGTCTTTATTAGACTCTTATTACTTCTGTCTTTTGACTTAGATCTACCTCTACCCTTCTTATTATGAAAATTAAATTCTTTCTTTTCAGTTCTTTCTCTCACAAACAAATTTTATTCTCTTTAGTTGATTCTGTTATCTCTCTTAAGCTCTAACTCTCTGGATTTCAATGCATCTATCACAACTGCTTGTGTAAGAGTGCCCCTACTATATTTTATGGCATTTCTAATCTCTTTGTAGGATTCAGGTAAATAGTTCATGAATATAATAGCTAAGTTTTCATCCTCAAACTTTTTATCATTGTGTGCTAGACTCTTTATAATTATGCTATAGTCACTTAGGTTTCCTTCTAAATCCTTTCCAAGGCCCATCTTAAAACTAAACAACTTCTCTAACAGATATATTTTGTTAGGCAGAGTCTTAGTCAAGAACATGGCATCTAATGCAGTCCATAAAGTCATAGCATTTTCAGCACTATCAACTTGTCTAACAACATTAACATATAGATGTAAAATTATAGAACTGTATGCAATTTCATTCATCTCTTCAATTTCATCACATTTTATTTTCAACTCATCAGGAAATTTTTTAGGATCATTAAGGGCCTTTGCAACCCTTTGTTGGACCAGAATGACCTTTATTTTCCGCTTCCATATAGAGTGATCCCCATTTCCATTGAATTGTCATAATTCAACATTCAAATCCATTACATATTTTGTAAACGGGTGGCTTGTACTCATGGATTTAGCAAAAAAAGGTTTTGGGACAAATAATTTTCAGATAATCAATGTAATGAAAGCACAGAGTTAAAAGTGTTCTGAAATTGAAGAACAATAAGGCAAATATTTGACCGTATATAAAATCAATTCAACTAAGAACCCTAGTCAAATATATATGAAGGTATGAAAGAAGCTCAGACAATTTACAAATATATATATTTCAAAATTTCAAATTAGTCACAAGAATTCAAAAAAACATACAACATATTATTTATATATCATTTACAAGAAAAAAAAAACACCAAACCGGAATTTAAAGAAGGTTTGGAAAGATCTTACCAATACTATTGAAAAACAGTATTATTAACCCAAAGCCCTCAATCGAGCCCAACATTCAGAGCAAACGATCAACCAACGGCCCACACTAAAAAAGTAAAACAGTCAATATCGATCAGATTCAAGATGCCAAAAATAATAATATTTGTTTAGACCTTTGAAGGTCTATACAAATATGTACTCGAAATACCCAAGAAAAAGGTTATTATGTAAAATGAAAAACATAATTGGAGCCCTAAGCCAGCTCTGATACCAGTTTTGTTGAGATTTTACGTATGAAACCACTTATCAATATGAACTATAAAGCATAAACGTACTAGAGCGGTAAAGAACAAGAACAAGAACAAGAACACAAAAGATGTTGACCCAGTTCAGCAAAAAATGACCTAATCTACGGGCTCGGGAATAGCCCGTTCCACTAGTGCAAAACTACCTTCCAAGAGAGAAATATTACACCAAACCACTCAATACCATATTTTTGGTCATCGACTGTAAGATCTCGCAAAAATAGAGAGTGAAAAATACATTGATCTAACCCAACACTTGGGGGAAAAAACTACACGAAATCATCCACTCTTTCAGACCTGATTCAACACCAAACATTCACCTCCTAATAGTTAGATCAATTACATAGAACCCAACAAAAAGAAAATAATAGACTCGAAAATGGAGAAGCCAAAGAGAGAGAAACCAAAGAGTTCAGAAAAAAGGAAAAGTCATTAGATTCAATGAAACCCAGCAGACGATATTATCTCAAGAATAGATCTCAGCCGTTGATTTAATCTAATAGTCCATATAAGTTTAAACTAACACAATCCGTGTGAAAGGCCCAGTTAACAATAAATGGACGCCGCCCAAATAGCTCAAGCCAAATAAGCAGCTAAGGCAATTGACACGAATATCACCGTTTTTCAATGTATTTTGAGAAACACAACTCTCACAGAACATATATCCCAACACATAACCTGGTCCCAAATGCGATTATCTTTCGTTTATGATAAGTGACAAGAATAAGATGTAACAAGATAATGGTTACTTTTAATAAATAACATTCTTGGTAAAAATAAAATTATCTAAGCTGCTACATATACATTTATTTTATACATTTAAGTTTGACATTTATGATGTGTCAAAATCATGGTTATTGATTTGAATAACACTTTTAAAATCAATGCAATTGATTTTGACAAATCAAGGAATGTCAAACTTAATGTACAACTAGTTTAATTTTAAAATTATTTAAATATATTTAATCCCTTGTTTGGTTCCACTAAAACATAGATTAAAATCTAAGTCAAAGTCAAAAATAAATTTCGACAATACATTTAATGGGATTTTACGACTTTTCAATATTATATTCTATCAACTTTTATCGGAATTTGCAAAAAATCAAATTTTTATCTAAACCAAATATTGGCTTATAAATATAACTGTATTTAAAAACCTTTACTTGGTCAATATTTATATTTCCTCCACCCACACCTAATCTTATGCTCACCTTGGCTTGGTTGAGTCTTTATCATGCGTTAATTATTGAGCTCTTTTACTTGGTCACGAGAGCGTGCTCCTGCCTGCCTTATATGAGCTCAAATCTTCTCAGCAGTAATGAGCATTTCCAATCGTGGTGTAAAATTGTGTGTAAATTAGTACCTTCAAAATCATTTTTACATCCTCATTTACATTTTGATGAATCTAAATTCGAATTTTGCTCCAGTAAAAGATCTAAATCCACTTTATACCTTTCGCGGATGTAAAAAAAGGTTGTAAATTTACATCTTTTTTTACATTTCCTTTGCATCCCTTCACTGGAGAGGTTTTCGACCAATTAAGAGACCTAAATCACAATTTAGATCTATTTTATATCAAGATTGGAGATGCTCTAAATGACCATTTTATGCCACATCTTAACAAGACAAAGTGTTAACCTTAACCTAACGAGACAAATCACGAGTCGTTCATTCAAACACGAAGGTCAAAAGAAGAATGCCAAGTAACAAACAAATATGGATGTCTTTTGTGCTGAACCAAGTTTCAAAATAATATACCTAGATCAAAGTACTAAACACAAGGTATGGTGAAGCCTTTGTCCCATACTGTCGGCCAAACTTATTCTCATTCTCTTGGAAGAACATTTTCAAACTTTTACAACATTTGGAAGAATATTATATGAGTTGATTCCATAGAATGCATCGCCCTCAAAAGCTGCATGTAGCAAACAAACTTAATACCCACCTTAATAGCCAAAAAAAACGAAAGAGATAAAGTTAAACAGACGTAGAATCCAAGAAATTCTAGTCTTTCTACTACCTATCATTTAAAAAAAAAAAAGAAAAAAAGAAAAAAAAGCAACTATGAGCCCCTGGTTAAAGTCTTCCCTCGGGTTAGATTTCCTCAATGCCGTCGCGAGAATTGCGTTGTCAAAAGATTTCTATTCAAGATCACTGCAGTTTGAGGTGCACAATCGCAGGCAGGTGGTAACTAATTTATCATTTTAATAGCATCGATTTTCAAATGAGACGACATTCAAATATGGCATCAAACATGGTGAACCTCGTGTTCAAGTTGTCGCCGCTTATTTATGAAAATTTTATGCGATTTGTCAAGAAGAAATGAATTTAACCTGCAGGATGGTCTTAGTAAAAAATAGAAATACAAATATAATTACTCGTCTTTAATAATCTCACATAATTGCATATCTCATAAAGCCACTCCAAAACTAGCATAAGTTAGTTCCCAAAGCTAGCTGGCAATATTTGTCTTAATATTGCAACTACCATAGTTTCCATCGATGGTTCTTAACTTTAAAATCCATTTAAAGAGAAAACATAATAAAACAAAAGAAGCACAATGGTTATAAATACATGCATACATGATATTACATTCTTAGAAGTTCAGGCAAACAAAGGCAGGAAAAAAGAAAAAAAAAAACACACACACACACCAAAGGAGAACATAAGAAAGAATAGAGAGTTTCTTACAGAATATGGAAATAGCAATGGAAATGACAAAAACAGAAGAAATCAGTCGAAGGCGCCCCTTATGTGCGGTGGAAGGCGACTTCCCTGAAGTGAAATGTGTCAAGCGTAGACAAAGAAATACGGCCGCTTCAACTGCTCCTGGCTGTGCTATTCAACATGTTGATCCCATTTGTTCTCCAACAACTGTGAAAAGAAGTTCAAAATTTCGAGGTGTCAGCAGGCATCGATGGACGGGGCGATATGAAGCACACTTGTGGGATAAAATGTCATGGAATGTGACTAGGAAGAAAAAGGGAAAACAAGGTAGAATTTTACAGTACAACTTGTGCAACTTCTTTAGTTAAGTTTTTTCTTGAAAACTAGTGTCTGATAAAGAAAATCTTCTGTTTTTGTTTCATGGACTGTTCTTGGATGCAAAAATTCATAATGAACAGTATATATTGGTGAGTACATTACCCCCCACCCCCACAACACACACAAAAAAACACCTTTTTAAGACATACAATTGAGGTAATTTTCATTATCAAAATTCTTCAGGGGCTTATAATGACGAGGAAGATGCAGCAAGAGCATATGATTTAGCTGCACTCAAATATTGGGAGACATCAACCTTCACAAATTTTCCGGTAGGATTGTCCTCTATATGTCTACATCAGACTGTGTGCATGCAAATATATTATGGTCTGGAATGTGTTTAGCCTAATGTAAACTTATTCTTCCACGGATCAACCTAACTTCCTAAAGTATAAAGGATTTACTAAGGGGGCAGTTTTTTGTTCATTACTATAAAAACCTGCAGGGGCAAGTAAATGTAGCTCTCACGTCAAGGGAAAACCACTATAAATCTTCGCATGCTTTGCGCTTTATAATTATGTTTTGTTCTTGAAAGTAGGGATTAAGGTTTAATCCATGTGATAAAAGGCTCGGACAACTTATTATCAATTCCCCTTTTCTGCAGGTCTCTGATTACGAGAAAGAACTTGAATATATGCAGACTGTCACGAAAGAAGAGTACCTAGCCTCACTCAGAAGGTATAATTTTAACCATCTTGTTTGATGCAATAAGGATTTTTCATTTGTCACATGGATACAACATATAACCAAAACTTTGAATTTGTATTGCAGAAAGAGTAGTGGTTTTTCAAGAGGAGTTTCCAAGTACAGAGGAGTTGCTAGGTATATCATCTAGATCCATATAAAGAATCAGATTTTTAATTATAGCAGATTATTCTAAATATGATATTGGCTTAAAAATGCAGACACCATAACAGTGGAAGATGGGAAGCAAGGATAGGGAAAGTTTTTGGAAATAAATACCTCTACCTTGGCACTTACAGTAAGTCAACTTCCAATATTCGGAGCTTAGTCATACAGAACAATTATACCTTCAACTGCGGATCGATCTAATACATGTAGTATATTCGATAGTCCACACATGTATTAGGCCATCCTAATGGTCCTAATATAAATAAAGGATTATTAGGTCGAGACATAGACACGTGAGATAATCCATACCCTTCATTTTGAAAAACTTGCAGCGGACATAGCTATCACTTTGAGGGTGAACTATAAATTTGTGCATTGGCTTCGCTTATTCTCAATTTTATTCTGTTTTTCATTAGGGATTAATCTCTAACAAAGATTACATGCCAATCCACAGGTACCCAAGAAGAGGCTGCTCGAGCCTACGACATTGCAGCAATTGAATACAGAGGGATCAATGCTGTCACAAACTTTGATCTGAGTACCTACATCAGATGGTTGAAGCCAGAAACAAACACTTGGGTTCCTGCTCAAGATACTAAGCCAAACACAGAGTCTCAGCCACTTTTTTCAACTGTTCAATCACAAACAAAAGCTGTGAGTCTCAATGACATGGGCAAACAAGAAATGTTAGGAAGAAAAATCCCAGTTACCTCATCCTCGAATCCAACAGCACTTGGCCTACTCCTTCGGTCTTCAGTATTTAGAGAACTTGTTGAGAAGAATGCACATGTATCAGAGGAAGAAAGTGATGGTGAAAACACAAAGGATTTGTCCCTCGTGAGTACCGACGATGAATATGGAGGGATCCTTTACCATGTCCCCAGCATCGAGTTGCAACGTAACCTCCATTTCAACTATGATAGTACAAACATATTTGGGAACAGCATCATAAACACGGAGATTATCTGCTAATAAATAATTCCCTGCAGCATATATGATATTTTAAAATCTTTCCTTGTGTACACACAGCGATGCAGGAGAACTTGTGAAATAGAGCATTTCGTAGATTGTCAAAAAAATTTGTAGAAAATTTGTACACACAATGATGCAGGAGAATTTATGCAAGAAGGGTAAGAGAACGAAATAAGTCACTAATTTCACCTTTTTTCAAAATTGTCTCGCTCTTGATTCAAATTAAAATTCCGATTTTAATCGAAGTTAAAAGTTAACAACTAATTTTAACCACATACTTTATAGAACCTACAACTTTTCAACACAATTTTCATACTTTTTTCAAAATTTACTAAAAATCTGATAGCATAATAACTTAACAATGTTCATCTTTCACTAGCAGTGTAATAAAGAGTTTAGTTCACAGTGTACCAAAATAGGCTGCAAGAACCATCCCTTTTGATCAATAAGAGTGTGTTACGGCAAGTTTAAACTGTTTCAATGGCAAAAGAAAAGATAAACATTCTTCAGATTTTTCCAATTTATTTTTTCAATTTCTAAAAAATGGATTTGGAAAAGGAGTTTTCAGGTTGGAACTGCAGGTGTGGTCACACTTTCCGCTGAGATTTGAAGTGTAGGCTGTGACGATCAACCATGTTTGTAAAGGAATGTGTGAAATACTTAAGAACCAAGGAAATAAAAAAAAAAATCATCTTAAATAGGAATACGCCATCTTTCTCACTAGCCAGTGTTTCTGCTTCAAGACAGAAAGTAAGAACAGATGAAAAGAGGGATTGGAGATATGATTGTGAAAGAGAACTATATGTGATTAAAAAAAAAAAAAAATCTATTGTCCTGTCAGTGTCACCTTGCCATTGATTTTCATTTCTTTGCAACAATTTTTCGATCCTTTAAATATTTGGAAAAATATTACATCTTTTGATTCCATTGAAAACATCGCGTGTTGGAAACAAACTGAATTCCAACCTTAACAGCATAAAAATTAACCGACTTTGGATGAAGAATCCAAGAAATGCTCTAGCATGAATATATTTCTATTATAGTCTTTCTAAGACCTATCACATAAAAAAAAAAAAGAAAAAGGGAAAAATCTGGAAGCAATTGAAAAATTCATTTATATAATGCATATAAATAAACAAAATTTATCTTATCTCTAATTACTCATCTTTAGCTCATGTTTGGTAGAAATTAAAATTCGAGTTCTAATCTAAATCAGTCAATATAATTAATTTTTACCACACATTTTAAGGAACTCACAACTTTTCAATCACACATTTCATCAACTTTTATCAAAATCTATTAAAAATTTGATTCCCGATTATGATCCATATGTGGCTTGTATCGAATCTACATCTCCGACTGACTTCAGTGTCTAAGGATGGCGCTAGTATTCGCTAAGGAAGTCTCCACCAAACAGGGGCTTAGTAATTTCACGTAATTACATGTAATGGTCTACATCATAAAGCCACTACATAACCATGAAGCATAATTTGGTTCCCAAAGCTGGCAGGAAATATTTGTCTTAATATTACAGCTACCCATAGTTTCCATCGCTTGTTCTATCTTAATTAAATTCCATTTGTAACAATCAAAGTCAAATCACATAAAACCAAAAGAAGCACAAAGGTTTTATATACATACACGTGATATTACATTCTTAGAAATTCAGAAAGATATGGAACACACTAAAGGAGAATCTAAGAAGGAAAAAAGTTTTCTTACATAATATGGCAATGGCAAAAACAGAAGTAATCAGTCGAAAGCTCCGTGTACACACAGTGGAAAGTGATGTCCCTGAGGTGATACGTGTCAAGCGCGGTCCCTGAGGTGATACGTGTCAAGCGCAGATGAAGAATTATGGCTGCATGCTTCGATTACTGCTTCTTTAAGAGTTCTACAACTAAGGTAATTTAATTAGGATAAAACCGTGAGTACAGACACGGTTTTACAGGATTTTATACAGGTTTTTGAATTTGTCTCACACGGGAATGGGCCCCATGTGAATAAAAAATTGGCAAAAACTCCCCCGCCCACCCCCTATTGTCTGTTCTCTGTCAGTACAGGAATTTTGAATTCCTGTACTTCCAGCACGGTCCATTTAATTATCAAAATTCTTCAGGAGCTTATGATGATAAGGAAACTGCAGCAAGATCCTATGATTTAGTGCATTGAAGTATTGAGGGAATTCAACATTTACCAATTTTCCGGTATGATTGTATGCTTGGATATGCCTTTATGTGTTATGTTGGACCGTATGGAGTCTAATCATACCGTCCTCAATTACCCTCTCAATTAGACCTAATTTTCCTAGTAATGAAAGATTTATTAGGGGCAGTTTTTTGTGTGCAGGAAAGACATGAAACTTGTATTCTTCTCCAATATAGTGAAAACTACGTGGGGAAGTAAATGTAGCTCTCACAATAAGGGCGAACCACTATAAATCTTTGTGTGCTTTGCTTATATTCTGATTATTATTGCTCTCAAATACATGGATTCAGATTTAATACATATCATATAAGTCCAGACTTCTTACTAATTCCCCATTTTCTGCAGATCTCTGATTAAGAAAAAGAACTTGAATTCATGCAAACCATCATGAAAGAAGAGGACTTAGATTTCACTACCTTGTTTGGGGTAATAAGGATTTTTCAATACAACATATAACCAAGCTTTGAATTTGTATTGCAGAAGAAGTGGTTTTCACATGTATCAAAGTACAGAGGAGTCGCTAGGTATATTATCTAGAACTATTAAAAAAATCAATTTTTGTTCAAAGATTATACCAGATTATTCTAAAATGATATTTGCCGTAAACGCATACACCATCACAATGGAAGATGGGAGGATAGGGAGCGTTTTTGGAAATAAATACATGTACCTTGGCACTAACAGTAAGTCAACTTCGTATAGTCCATACATATATTAGGTCACCCCAATATTCCTACCATATATCAAGGATTTTTAGGGCTAATCCTTTCTATTGCAAGAGAGGCATGAGATCATTCATACGCTTTTTTCCAAAAACTTAAGGCGGCAAATGGATGTAGCTCTCACATTGAGGGTGAAACGCTGTCAATTTATGTGATGGCTTTTCTTGTTCTCAAATTTATTCTGTTTTTTATTAGGCTTAATCTCTAACAAAGAACATGCCTATTTACAGGTACCCAAGAAGAGGTAGCTCGAGCTTATGACATTGTTGCAATTGAATACAGATGGATCAATGCAGTAACAAACTTTGACCTGAGTATGGTTGAAGCCTGAAACAAACACTTGTGTTCCTGCTAAAGGAAAAAAGCCAAACATAGAGTCTCAGCCTGTTTTTCCAACTTTCCAAACACAAAAAAAGCTGTAAGTCTTGATTACATGAGCAAACAAGAAGTGTTTGGGAGAAAAATTTCAGTTTCCTCATCCTCGACTCCAACACACTTGGCCTACTCCTTCGTTCTTTAATATATAGGGAACTAGTTTAGAAGAATACACATGTATTGAAAGAAGAAAGTGATGGTGAAACACGAAGGATTTGCCCCTCGAGATTAGCGGGCATGAATATGGAGGGATCTTGTACAACCTCCCCAGCGTGAGGGGCGGAGCTAGGATTGTAGAATTGTTGGACAAATTTATTAATAATAATAATAATAATTGTGGGCAATATTGAAAACAATTAAGGAATTTTTTGAAAATCTGTGCAAAATCTTGGAAAATAGTGTGCAACAAAACCCCCATTCCTACTGTTACAATTTGGGTGTGACTCGAATTCCTTGTTTGAATATTGAAAAATTCTAATTGAAGTGCAGGTCAATGAGAATTCAAGTTTGGAAGACTATTGAAGTCATATATTAAGTTGAAGTTCTATTTTGAAAGCCCATTGGGAGTTAAAAATTTGGTACGGGACTTGATTTTTGGCATCCTGCTTATTCAACAACTCTACTAAGAAAATTTGGATGTCCCCTATATGTTCCCTATAAATATTAGGCTCATCTATACAATTTTGTAAGTGTGAAAAAATAGATTACTAGAATTATAAAATTCATTGTGATTTTCTATTTTCTCCATTATTCTTGAGTCAATAAAGTCTCTTAATTTTTCTATCATATTTTTTGTCTTTATTATTCTTCTGCTTGATCAAATACTTTATTATTGTGCCATATAATTTCAACAATTCATTTTGGTGGTTGGTTTCACAACAAGTGGTATCAGAGTTATTCTGGTATCTTGTTCGTTTTGTAACAAGTGGTATCAGAGCTAAGTTTCAGCAGTCCGCAGAGCGCAAAGATTGATTTGTTCGAAGTTTTTTGTTCGTGATGGCTTCTATGAAATATGACATTCCACTTTTGGATCGGGGCACTAGATTTTCGTTATGGCAGGTTATGATGAATGTAGTACTCGCACAGCTGGATTTGGATGGTGCGTTGTTGGGAATTAACAAGATGCCCACAACTTTGACCATAGAGGAGAAATTAAAGAAGGATAAGAAGACAGTTTTTTACATTCATCTTCATTTATCAAATACTATTCTTGAAGGAAATTCAGTAGCTGTTTTATGGTTGAAGTTGGAACAATTGTGCATGACTAAAAGTCTGACAAGCAAGCTGAACCTCAATAAGCATTTATACTCTCATCGAATGGCGGAATGAGGATCATTGGAAGATCACATGACTATATTTAAAGAGACCGTCACTGATTTGGAACTTTAAAAGTAGAGTATGATGAAAAAGATTTGGCCTTGATCCTATTGTGTTTGTTGCTTGCTTCGTTTTCTTCCTTTAGAGACATGATCTTGTATAGCCATGATACTCTTACTATAGAGAAGGTGTATAATGTTTTGTATTCAAAAAAGAAGATGAAGTATGTGGTTTCTGAGACCAGAGATGGAGAAGGCTCGGTTGCTCATGGTGATTATGGAAGGGACATATCGAAATTTAAGTTCAATAATCAAATTTGTAACGATTGCAAGAAGAAGGGGCACTTGAAGAAGGATTGCCACAAATTACAGAATAAGGAAATGATGGCTGCAAGTAGATATTTAGATACTTCAGGCGAAGCAGAACTCTTGGAGAACGTTGTAAGTGATGGAGATCTTTTAGCTATTTCTAACATTGAGTCTAAACCGGAAGAGGATTGAATTCTTAATTCAACATATGTGTTTCATATGTGTCCTAATAAGGACTTGTTTGCTATATATGAAATTATTTCCAAACGTGTCGTGGTTATGTGAAACAACGCACCTTGTCGGGTTGCTGGAATTGGTACAGTCAATTGAAGTTTTTGGATGAAACAATTAGAACACTTGGCTACGTTCGACATGTTCCGGACTTGAAGAAGAATCCCATCCTGTAATCTATCCTTGATTCAAATGGTTATGAGTTCTTTGGTGGAGATAAAGTCTTGAAGGTTTGTAAGGATGCCCAAGTTGTATTGGAGGGACGGAAAATGTCTCAATTATACATCTTGTAGGGTCGTGCAAAATCTAGAAGAGTCAATCAGCATAGGTTCAGCACCGTGGTGGACATTCAGTTTGGTACAATACCTTTAGGAGCTCGCAAAAGGTCGGATCGAATAATACTGCTCACTGGAATTCATGATATATGGATAATGCCACTTGGCTACCATCACTTGCGGTGCCATTTTATTCAATTTGTAGGGATAGACCCAGTGCAAAAGGGTATGTGAATGTTGATTTTGTTGAGCACGTTTTAAGTGGAGTAGAAGATGTACAATCTAGCAATGGACATTCTTTAAAAGCATTTAGGTTGATTCTGCTTAAGGGTGTGCTACAACCCAATTTGATAAATTATAAAATCATTATGATTTTTTGGGAATCTAAGATAATTCTACTAGAGTAGTGCTTGGATTTATTGGAAGATGTGGAGTATTGTGTTTTGTTTGAGAAATTAAATTTTTTGGTTATTATTGAAGAAGTCAATTCATTCCTTGGTGAAAAATGTTAAAATGGAGATTGTTAGAATTTGGATGTTATTCGAATTCTTTGTTTGAAGTATTGAAGAATTCTAATTGAAGTGCACGTAAAGGAGAATTCAAGTTTGAAATCCTATTTGAGTCATATATCAAGTTGAAGTTCTATTTTGGAAACTCATTGGGAGTTGAAAATTTGGTATTGGACTTGAAGAAGAGTTTGAGATAGAGAAAACAATGTGAAAAAAAATCGGGCACATTGCCCGGTGCCGCAGCGCTACCTTTTGTGTTACGTTTTTCCACATTTTCTTTTCCCATTTCGTTTTGGACTCGATTTTTTGCATCATACTTCATCAATAACTCTACTAAGAGGGTTTGAACATCCCCTACATGTTCTCTATAAATATTAGGCTCTTCTATACAATTTTATAAGTGTAAGAAAATAAATTACTAGAATTATAGGATTTATTGTAATTTTCTCTCTTCTCAATTATTCTTGGGTCAATAAAATATCTTAATTCATCTGCCACATTTTTTGTCTTTATTATTCTTTTACTTGATCAAATACTTTATTGTTGTGTCATATAACTTCAACAATTAATTCCAGTAGTTGGTTTCACAACGAGCGATATTAGAGATATTCTGATATCTTGTTCGTTTTATAACATCTACTATGATCGTACAAACATATTTGGCAATAGCATCATAAACATGAACATCATCTGCTAAGAGATACTTCCTAAAGTATATATGATGTTTATAAACCTTTTTCTCCCCATGTGTATTGATGCAGGAGACCCTGTGAATTGGAGCATTACTATGGATTTTGATAAAATCTTGTTGAAAAAGTTTTTCAAGGTCAGAATTTCCTTTGAAAAAACTCCGTTTGGGTTCTCTGGTTGTATAATGTGAAATTTTCTTCTTGAGTTGAGTCATTTGAATAACTATAGAACCATTTGGACCCTTGCATAAAGAAAAGAAGAAGGCAAAGGCAAAGGAAAAAACAGTGAACAATATGGACGCGCATATTTGGTTCATTGGTCTCGGCCACAATAAAGAGTTGATCAATATATGTGTTACAACGAGTTTAATTGGAATTCTAAACAGAAAAACGAAAGAAAAAATCTTTTTCAGTTTCCCAATCTTGTTTTTGAGTTTCCTAAAAATAGATTTGGAAAAGGTTAGAATTGAAGGTGTAATCAACACTTTTCTTTAAGATGTGAGGTAACAATCAACTCAAGCTCCATCTTTGTAAATGAATTTATGAATTACTTACTAAGGAAATAAAAGAATTGTGTTCTTAAATTGGAACGTGCCATCCTTCTCACTAGAGGTTGTTCCTGGTTCATTGGAAAAATGATTATGAAAGATAATTATATAAGATAAAATTTATTGATTTTCCCATCCAACCTGATATACGGATCCTAAGTATTTTGAAGTTTTTGTGAGCACATTCTATTAAGATTAAGTATATCAATTTTGAAATTTGTGTGCTCATTTTTTGAGTCTTCATCGAATCAAATTGCTCGTTGGAGTTGAATTAACTTAACATGCTTCCACAAAATGGTGGCTCGTTTGATCAGACCAATCTTGAAATTCATGTGTTCATTTTTTATGTCTTAATCTGATCTAATTGCTCGTTGGAGGTTTACTGGACTCTGATACCATATTAAGATTTGAGGTTTCATCTTAAAAATTTAACTTTGTTCAGAGGAGTAAATCAATCATTTATAAGTTTTGATCATAAATAATTTGTTTACAACTAATATACAAGGGTTGACACATTGTACCAGAAGGTTATAGTGTTGATCAATTCATTATTCGAATTTGTGATTTGTCCTTATCACAAAAATAGTTAAAGGTAACACTAGTACACTTGGAGTATATTGAACGGACTTTAATTCTACAGCATGATTGTGCAGAGAATTAAATTCCACTTGATCATCATGTATTTCATTAAATTCATTGACAGGTTATATATATATATATTCGTGATTTTAGTGGTTCTTTGATTCACCATGATGAAATCAATTTGATTGATCAATTATCTTGATGAGTTGAAAACTTGAGAATTAGTAAAGTAGAGAACATGAATTCGTGTCCAGAACCATCGTCCTGATTAATGGTAGAGTGACTATTTTCTGTTGAACGATTAAAATTCGATCTTAGTGTTTAGCGGCGGCTAAACTTCGACATCTGTAATTTGTTCATAGGACCTTTGAAGAAAATTGTACTTAAGTTAATGAGTATAATTAGATGGCAAAACAGTCATTTATGATTGTACCTAATTATCATATCTCGAACGGGAATAAGTACATATACGATAGGTAAGAGGAAAGTATTATAGATTTATTGACTTATGGTGATCTTATATATTTTAAGAGTTCAGTATTTTATCTTTAGTAGAAAAAGTAAAGACTAATAATTAGATTTGGTATTTAGGGTCGACTAAACATGATCTAATTAGTAGAGTTTGGATAATATATGTCTGATTAGGTACCTGTGGTATATCTATAAAGTATTGGGATTGAATTCCGATAATTATAATAGTTTTTGGGCTTATTATTACAATAAAATTTTGCACTTAGTTGTAATTACTATAAAAGTTGAAAACTTAATTGTAATTGTAATTGAAGTATTTAGGACTACACATGTAATTAAATGTAAACTAATTGGATGTGGACTTTAATTAAAACTCCTATTTGAATTTTAATTAAGACTTCTATTTGAAATTGGAATTATTATTGTACATGGTTTGGAACATCTTTTTTTTTTTTTTTGATACCCAGGTATCCCAGCTAACACTAGACTATTTCCTGGACCGCCCATCACCAGTGCCTCAACTCTGGGCGGAGGTAAATCGCAGGTTATGCCCAATCAAGCCAGTGTCCATGCAAGTTTTATATTCCTAGCCCCAAGGAAGTCCTCATACAACCGGTTATTACAACACCAAGCTGCTCCACTACATGGTTAGGGTATTACAACACTTGGCTGCTCCTTCCGTGATTCGAACTCCCCACCCTGGGTTGCAAGCCCAACCTTGCACTGTCTTTGCCATCTCGGATGTGCCTCGGGGCACAGTTTGGAACATCTTTATCTCTATAATTAGAGAGTAGATGTATATAGAAATCCTAGAACAATCATAATACTTAATTCCATAGCGTTTAAATTGAAGAGAGAGAGAGAGAGAGAGAGAAATTTTATTTTTTTCTTATTGTCCGGTCCAAATATTAGTTTCTTTATTTAATTAAAAGAAGGTGCCCACCCAACGGTATAGTCTTGATTTTGGAGAAATACCATTGAAGATTTGGAGGTTTGGAGAATCAAGTTCTTAGAATTAAAATGCTAGAAGCTCATGATCTATAAAAAAGCTGAAAAGTTCATGATTTAGAATTAATTCAAGAATTTGTCATTGGATTTAGGTAAAAATCCGAATAATTTATTCTGATAATACACGTGAATATCTAGACGGTCTTGTTTATTAAATTAATTTTTACTTTTATTTTTAGTAATTCTACTTCAGCATTCCAACACTATTATCGTAATGATCTTAGAATTTATAGCATTCATTTTGTGCAATCATTTTTAATTTGACGGCATTGTGTTTCGTTATAATTTTGGCTTTAATAACATTTTCTAGTCGCCATGGTTACGTCTTCAATATAATTTTCTTTATTGTAATGAATACGTATTAAATGGCATTCTTAATTCGTTAATTATCAAATGTAAAACATAATATTATTTTTTTGGATTAAAAATATGAACAACAATAATCAGGCCAATAATAAATTCCAATATCAATAATTCACTATTGTCTTGTAAAAATATACAAGTGCAGATGTTCAACAAAGAAATCTAATTGTTTTCTATCTTCACATCAAATACTAATAGCAATATAAAACTGAAAAGGCAATAAACATAACTAAATTAGAATCATCTCATTCTAATACTTCAAAAGAAATTTTCTTGGACTCTTGCAACTTGTTTGGAGAAGACATTCGTCAAATCAATGATGCGTTTAAATCTACAAATCACAAAGTGATACAACTTGTTAAATTATAAAAATAATATAATAAAGTAAAAAATTCAAAACTCTAATTAGTGACGCGAGATATTAGAATGGGGTAGAGCGAAAATTTTGATAAGACGCTCAAGAATATAACTGATATCGATAGTCGTAACATTAGCATTTCTTCTCGAAGGTGAGACATTAGTTTCATATTTCATCTACTACGAGATGATAAATTTTTTTTGCCATAATACGGAAAATGAGAGTCAAGTCTGAACCTGATAGCATATTTCACAGGTTATACCACCCTTTTTGTTGCAACATCTCTTGATACACTTTCTATGGGCAAACTACATTTCAAACACGAAGAAACAAGAAATATCAATAATGCTTCACTGTTTCAACTTGCAACAGCTCGCAGCAAACAAAAGAAAAGGATTTCTTTCCTTAAATTATGCAATAATCAGAAATACAATAGGGGCTTCCATTTTTTCAAATGAACAACTGAAATCGAGAAACAAAAATGGATTTTATCATTATTATGTTGAATGCAATACAAATTGGTGAAAACTCTACATCATAGAATCCATGTTAACAACATACAATTGAGAACTGGCAATTATCATAGACCAAAACATTCACCAACAATTAAAAGCACACGAGTATAAACAAAAGTAAGAACCCAAAATCTCAACCACAAAATCCAACGACTATTAAAGCATACACATAAAAATTATTAGATTCTATATTAAGTAGGGCCGGACAAAACTTTCTAATCCAGCCGAATTGAATCAAACCGAGTGGTTCTTCATAAGTTAACGGGTATTTGAGTCGAGAACCGATGTGTTTGATTTGGTTCTCAATTCTAGACCGAGAACCAAAGAACCGAATAAAAATCGAATCTAAATAATTTTTTATATTGAATTAATTAAATGGTTTTAATTTTTTGTAAAAAAAATTAGCAAATTAATTAATTTAGTGATTAATACTCCAACTCCCAAATCAAGTCCATGCCTAGTTAGCCCAGCCCAACCCAATTTCTAAATTCAATTTCTTGCTTTAATTTTTTGGCCCAATTATTAATTTTATTGTTAGCCCAAGATCTAAACTTTTTCAATTTTTATCCTTCAATTTCCAATTTCACACTTTCATTTGGTAAGCACAAGTCCACTAACCCCAAATTATTTGATAAATTGAAAACCTACATTTACATGCCCAAATCGAAGCCGCCGACTGCCGAGTCCGACTTAACCTCTCCAACTGCCCATCAATGTTACAAATGAACATGTCATTAGTTGTATTTATATAGTGTTGGTGCAAATGTTAAAAAAAATTAATTATGGTACGAAACCGAACTGAATTGAATCGAACCGAACAGATCTGAACCCGAACGGTTCCATAATTATATTTGGACCCGACGGTTCCATTTATTAAATACTCGAAAATTTTTGTTCGGTTCGGTTCTCTTCAGAACGGAACGGAACGGAACCGGACCATATCCAGCCCTAGTATTAAGAGCCTATTTGAGTTCCATTTTTTTTCCAAAATACATTTTGAAATAGTATTTTGATGAAGAATGTATGGTTAAAAAATAAGAAAAATAAACTTTGAGTCATGATATGTGTACAAACTAGGTTGACAAACTTGATTTACAAACTATGTGCTTGCAATATCTAAGTTAATCATTTCAAAACCGTTTTTTAAATCAATACAAATCAATGGTCTAAATCTTGCCAACATTTATTTTGTAAACAAACTTTGTGCAACTAGATTAATTGTTTTAGAAATAATGGAGACCAAACAAGGCTAATTTATTCAAGTTTGTAACCAACTTCTCCCAGCATTGTATTCAGAAACCTATGAATCCATTCTTTATTAGTCTCGTGCCAAAACTTCTTGAAAAAACGGAAGGATTGTAAAAAGTAGACGAATATTCATATTGCCAATAAATAAACACGTCTAAAAGTAAACCAATTGACGCCAAAGAAGATTTTTTTATATGAAAAAAGACACATTAATCATATAACAAAATGATAAAAACATTGAAATAAACATTTTTCCCACAAAACTCACTTGAATTGACTCAATTTTCAACCCAAGATTTAAAATGAAAAATTCACAAAAAAATAATTCAAAAAATGACTACAAAAGCTAAAATATTAACAAAAAAAATCCGACAAAAAATAAAAATAAAATCCCAGACATAGAAAGCAAATAGCATAATAGAACAAAAACGGATTTGATGAATAATCAATCGAACTGATTTGGTGAAGAAAAGAAACTGAGAATGAATTGGCTGAGAAGAGGGGATGCCATAAACATATTTGATGAAATAAAAGAAAATAGGGTATAAAAATTAAGAGCCAATTCCAGTTAGGGATCGAGACCGAGTTCACCTTTTTTGCCAATAAGCAATAGGTAGGAAATACTTTCTAGCAAAGTCAGTTAGATAGTCACAACTTGTTATAGGTCCCATTGAAGTTGACCCGAAGAGTTTTGGGCTGTTTAATTCAATGGGCTTTTACTGAATGCTATTATATTATGCTTCAACAAAAATCATTTTTATTTCATAGCATTATTAATAAAATGCTATATTTAAATGTTATAAAATACATGCACTATTGTAGAGCGTAAACACCATGGATTTAGGCTCGTGAACTTGGCCATAACTAATAGTTTAGAACTGATGTCCTATCCATGGTGAACAAGAAGTATAATTCTCACCATTGATGTGGTAACGTGTAGCATTGCCACATCAGCACATCAGCTGTGGACATTATAATCTCTTGTCCACTATGTGCAAGAAATCAGTACTAACTAATATTTATCAACATTTGCACATATAATGACCAAACATAACTCGAATATCACGTCATCATATCTAATAACTAAAGAAGAGTCCAAGTGAAAATAAGAGTTCTACAAATAAGGTAATCGAATAATCAAAATTCTTCATGAGCTTATGATGATGAGGAAGATGCAACAAGATCCTATGATTTAGTGCATTGAAGATTGGGAGAATTCAACATTTACCAATGTTCTGATATGATTGTTTGCTCAGATATGCCTTTATGTGCATGTAATATAATATTATGTTGAATTGTATGAAGCATAATTGTACATGCAAGAAATAGCGGCATGTAATAGAATATTATGTCTTTATGTGCATGTAGTATAATATTATGTTGGATTGTATAAAGCATAATCGTACACGAAAGAAAGATTTATTAGGGGATGTTTCTTTCCATGCAAGAAATTAAAGACATGAAACTTGTATTCTTCTCCAATATAGAGAAAACTACACGGGCAAGTACGCAACTCTTCCTATAAGGGTGAACCACTCTAAATCTTTGTGTGCTTTGTGTGAAAAGGTGTACTGTTATGGGAAAGAATCATTTATTTTCTTCTTACTTTGCTTTACAGATGTAGAATAGAAATAGGAGAACATATACACCTATCTTTGGACTATACATATTTTAGGCTAAGACTATGGAAATCCCTTGAATTAAAAGATTTGTTCTAATGTCTATGCTTCAATCTCTCAATTATACAGCTCAGGCCAATACTCCCCCTCAAGGTGATGCATACAGGTCTCTGATGCACAGCTTGTCTAATGACCTGTAGAAATTTTTGTAAGAAACTGCTTTTGTAAGAATGTTTGCCAATTGATCTTCGGATTTGACAAATGGAAACCGAATTATTTTATCCTCGAGATTTTGTTTGATAAAATGTTGGTCCACCTCCACGTGTTTGGTATGATCATGTTTTTGAGAGATAGCAATAGCAGCTTTATTATCGCAAAAGAGATTCATTTCAGATAAGGTTCTGAATCCAATCTTGGTTAGCAATCTTTTGAGCCAAAGAAGTTCACACGGTCCTTTAGACATTCCACGAAACTTGGCCTCGACATTTGATAATGCTACTACTTTCTGCTTCTTGCTTCTCCATGTAGTGAGATTTTCGCCTACAAACATGAAGTAGCCCGAAGTGGATTTTCTGTCAGTGATATCACCTACCCAGTCTGCATATGTATAGCCATCCACTCTTAGGTGATTATTCTTTACAAACATGAGACCTTTCCCATGAGATGATTTCAAGTATCGAAGTATATGAACAACTAGATTATGTGGTCCTTACTAGGACGGTGCATAAATTGGCTTACGACATATGCAAAATTAGGGCGAGTATGAGAGAGGTAGATGAGTTTTCCTACTAGTCTTTGGTACCTTTCTTTGTCCGTTGGTACCTGATCATGACATTTACCAAGTTTGTGATTCTGAACATTGGAGTGTCAGCAGGTTTGCGTTCTAGTAGTCCCACCTCAAATAGTAAGTCTAGCACATATTTTCTTTGTGAAAGAAATATCCTTTTTTGGATCTTGCAACTTTGATTCCTAGAAAAACTCCAATCCTCCTAGATTCTTCATCTCAAATTCAGTTGCCAATTGTTTTTGAAGTCTGAGTATTTTTTCTGTGTCATCCCCTATGATAATCATATCATCAACATAGATTAACAAAGTAGTTATCTTACCAGTTCGGTACTTTAGGAACAACGTATGAACCGAGTTACTTTGTTGGAATTCATATTTTTTCATTGTCAGGTTGAATAGTCCAAACCAAGCTCGAAGCTATTATTTCAGTCCGTACAATGCTCGTTGTAATATACACACCATTTTAGTCCATGATGAGCAGTATAGCCTGGAGGAACATCCATGTAGACCTCATCTTCAAGATCCTCGTGGAGGAAGGCGTTCTTGACATCAAACCAGTGTAGATGCCTATCAAGGTTTGCTGCACAAGACAGTAAAACTCTCACAATAGTTAGCTTGGATACTGGTGAGAAAGTTTCCGATAAGTCTGTGTATAGCCCTTTCCGCTAATCTTACTTTGTACTCTTAATAGATCCATCTGCCTTGTGTTTAATAGAGAATACCCATCTATAGCCTATGGTCGTTTTCCTTCTAACTATGGCACTAGCGTCCATGTCTTGTTTTCATCAATGCCTCCATTTCTTCCTTTATTACCTAAGTCTACTTTGGATTTGTTAGAGCTTCTTGAATTCCAGTGGGAATGTGAGATGATATCGACTTGTGTGCAAATGTCTTTAGAGGTTTAGCTAGTTTCTCGGTGGACACATAGTTCACAATTGGGTATTTTGACCTCCGTTTTTCAATATATGGTAAATATCTATTTGGTGACTTGCCTCAATTATGTCTGACGGGTAAGTTGTGTGTAATAGCAGTATCCATATTAGTGGTAGGAGAGCTTACCTCATGAATATTCTCAAGAGATGCATTGCAGAGTACTGAAGAGTGGGGAACGACTTCTGCTTCAGTTTCTGATGTTGAACAACTTTAGTTTCAGTTTCTGATATCAGATCTCCTCATTTGAAAGTGCTTTGTCATTGTTTACTTATTCATTGCCTTGAACCTTAGCCCAATCTAGTTGTACCCAATTTGTCTCTTTAACTTGAGGCTTCCACTGAAGAGAAGAATTGGGTGTCGAAGTAGGATAAAAGGTCTCATATTCTAGGAAAGTGACATCCATAGTCACATAGGTACGTTTATTGATGGGATCATAGCACTGGTAACCTTTTTTATGTGAGTCATATCCCAAGAAAAGACACTGGATGGCACAAGGGTCCAGCTTTGTCTGTTAATTCTTGTGAATATGGACATAGGCAATGCAGCCAAAAATCTTGGGAGCAATAATCAAAACAGTAGGTAATGTGACATACGCAGATAGAGCCTAAAGTGGGATCTTAAACTTTAAGACCTTGGACGACATACGATTGAGTAAATGAACGGTTGTAGCAACAGCATCACTCCAATATTAGTTGGGCATGTGAGCTCCAATTAAGAGAGCACGTGCGATTTCAAGAATGTATCTATTTTTCCTTTCAGCGGCCCCATTTTGTTGAGGTGTCTAAGAACATAAAGTTTCATTAAGAAGACCTTGTTGTCTGAAATATTCTTGAAATCGGTGATTGATGTATTATTCACCATTATCTGAACGGAGAGTTTGAGTCTTTCTCGAGAACTGAGTTTGAACCATGGCGTGAAAGGCTTGGAACACGTTTAGTACTTCATCTTTATTTTTCAACAAATATAATCAAGTCATCCGTGTATAGTCATCCACAAGAATCACAAACCATTGTATACTAGAAATAGTAGAAACTAGAGAAGGACCCCAAACATCGGAATGAACTAGTGCAAATGGAACATTACTTTTATTCAAGCTGACTAGGTATGGAACTCGATGACTTTTAGCTAAAATGTAGGTATCACATTTTAAAACATCAAGTTGTAAATGTGAAAATAAACTAGGAAATAAATGCTTCATATAGGTAAATGATGGATGTCCCAGACGATAATGCCAAAACCAAATCTGTTTTTTATTAGTTCTAGTCGGGTGATTCATGTGATGTGTTTGTCCTAAACTAAAATCCTCCATGTAGTATAGGCTCACCCTCTTAATACCACACCCAATGATCTCCTTCGTGAGAACATCCTAAAGCGATAGAAGGTAGGATAGATAATTACAACACAGTTTAAATCCGTAGTAATTTGACTGACAGATAATAATTTATAAGATAGAGAAGGAACAAGAAGGGCATTAAATAATTTCAAATTTGGGGATAAATTCACAGCGTCGGCTTCTGCGACAGGAGAATTCACTCCATTAGTATTTTATACACGTTTACATTTTTGTAGAAAGATTTCAATAAAATCAGTCACATCGAAAGTTATATGATCACTTGCCCCATAGTCTAGCAGCCAATGCCTTGATTTTTAGCTTTATTTTGGTGAGTTGTTGAAGTCTCATTCCCATAAAATACACGCCCAATTTTCTTTTGGTGAGAATTAGAAGTTGTAGCTTCATTTCTATTTCGGTGAAGGCTAAAATCTTGGGTGACTCCTGTGCAATTATGGGTACCTGCATCGAACAAGGAAATTTCATGGCCATGGGTATGGATACCTAATTCGTGGGGATTTCACAGAGTGGTACGAGAGAAAAGTAAGGCACGACAATTTCATCGATCGTTGCATCAGCTACTGTTGCCTTGTCCATTTCTCTATTCCATCATTGCGCTTATTTGGCTTGGAGTTCAGTCCACCATTCTGGATATCCATTCAATTTGAAACAGGTTTCTCGGGTGTGTCTCTTATTTCCACGATATGAGCATTGCTCATTATTTGTGGCTTTGTTGTTTGATGATTTAACTCATCTAGATTTTGTAGAGGTTGTGGTTGTTGGTCCTAATTTAAGGATTTTAAAAGCCAGACAATACCTGTCGTGGGTTTGGTGCTTTCTGTGGTCATCATGAGTTGTCTAATGGCCTCTCCACGGACAAGGGCGTATGCCTGTTCAACTGTGGGGAATGGACACAGTCAAAGAACATCCCTTCTTATTCAAGGACATCTAGAAAGGTATACACCCGGTTCTCCTGAACGATAGGATTGTAGTGTTTGATATCTTTCGGGCATTCCATGAG
The DNA here is from genome assembly GCA_019097785.1 of Fraxinus excelsior. Lineage (NCBI taxonomy): Eukaryota > Viridiplantae > Streptophyta > Magnoliopsida > Lamiales > Oleaceae > Fraxinus > Fraxinus excelsior. Next base: position 17,253,137 of record CM032638.1, read on the forward strand.
ATTTGGACGACGAAAATCAATTTCACGCCAAAGTTCTTGTAGATCGTTGCAAAAATTTTTAAGAGATCCACCATTCTGTCGAAGATGAGAAACACGACGCCTGAGGTCGTATACTTGAAAAATATCACTTCCATCAAAATATGTGGAAGCAATGGAGTCCGAAACAAGTTTCGCTGAAGGAAATCGTATGAAGTTGCCGATTAACGATGGATCCATGGAGTTAATTAGCCATCATTTGACATTGGCGTTGTCAGTGCACCATTTTTTAAAGGACTGGTTAGTCGGAGGTGGCTGAGAAAAGTCACCATTCATATATCCCAGTTTGTCTTTGTCGGAGATGTACATCTCAACATTCTAGGACCAAAGGGCATAATTGGTACCGTCCAACTTGATGCCTATAGGTGCAGAGAAAGTTTCATGGCTAGGGTAGGACTGGACAAAACTCCCGAATCGAACCGAACCGAGGGGTTCTTCATAAATTAAATACCCCAACGAGTATTTGAATCGAGAACCGATGAGTTTAGGTCGATTATCGATTATAGTCCAAGAATCGAATAACCGAATAAGAACCGAATCTAAATAATTTTTTTAATTTTCTATATTAAATTTATTAGATTATTTTAATTTTTTCTAAACAAATTAGCAAATTAATTAAACTAACCAACCAAGTCTGATGTTTTAATATCAGTATCTACTTTTTGGTATTTGTTTACATTGAATTAAACAAACCAACCAAGTCTGATGTTTTAATATCAGCTTATTTGTATACCAAGAAGAGTACTTAGCTTCACTAAGAATGTAAGATTTCACTATCTTGTTTGAGGTAATAAGGATTTTTCTATATTGCATATAACCAAGCTTTGAATTTATATTGCAAAAGAAGTGAATTTTCACTATGAGTATCAAAGTACAGAGGAGTTTATTAATCACTTGTTCAGGAATGAAACATGATTCAAATATTTGAATATTCAAGAAGAATATTGCAATATAGGTATATTATCTAGAACTATTAAAAAATTAATTTTTCTTCAAAAATTGTAGTAAATTATTCTAAAATGATATTGGCCATAAACGTAGACACCATCACAATGGATGATGGGAAAATAGGGAGAGTTTTTGGAAGTAAATACTTCTACCTTGACATTTGTAATAAGTCAACTTCCGATATTTGGAGCCTACCAATACAATGCAGTTATCCTTTCAAATGCGGATCGATTTGATACATGTATGTATATTGAATAGTCTATCTATATATTTGGTCACCCTAATAGTTCTACCAAATAATTTTTAGAGAAAGGCCTTTCTATAACAAGAGAGGCATGAGATCATTCATACACTTCTTTTCAAAAACCAAAAGCAAAAAGTGGACATAAATCTCACAATGAGGGTTAAACACTATCAATTTATGTGATGACCTTTCTTGTTCTTAAAATTGTTCCATTTTTTATTAAAGCTTAATCTCTAACAAAGATAACATGCCTATTTGCAGGGACCCAATAAGAGGCAGCTCGAGCCTATGATATTGCTGCGATTAAATACAGATGGATCGATGCAGTAAGATATTTGACCTGAGTACCTACATAAGATGGTTGAAGTTTGAAATAAACAATTGGGTTCCTGTTAAAGAAACAAAGCCAAACACAGTCTCAACTAGTTTTTCCAACTTTCCAGTGATGAATTAAAGCTGTGAGTCATGATGACATGTAACAAGAAATGTCAGGGAGAAAAATCCTATTTTCCTTGTAAGTGTTATGCCCTAGGTCCAATCAACTTTGGATATAAGCACTTTTAATGTATATATATAACTGATGCATATTTATGGCAAGATTTATTATTGAATTAATATTCTAATTAATTAAATAATAGAATCCGTAGATTCAAGTTTTGGTAATTTGTTAATCACAAAGAGTTGTGATTGTGAGATACAAATTACATATGACTTAATCTTAAATCGTCTGTGGTCGTATGTAATAACGAGATACGGATATCGTTATTACGGATAGAATGTTTTGTTATAGAACAAAACATTGGAGACCCGCTGAGAGATTCCACATGGAAAACTATCTGAGTGTCAGTGGTTAATCTCTAACGTTCGGTAGTGGAATTGGTCCTTTGGCTTGAGGTCATCATAGTACCCTATGTGAGGACAGTCATGCTTTGGTGATGTCGGATGTTGCTCTGTCAAGGGTCGCTAATACGGCATCGTTCGGGTATGTCAAGAATCATACGAAGGTTGTGAATGATCAATAGAGGATTCGTCGCTCTTAGATAGTAAGAGATTATGATCTACATTTCATTCAGTTAAGTTGATAATGAAATCCTTGGCCAAGGTGAACTCATAAGTCGGAAAAGAGTTTTCGACTTACATTGACTTAACAGTAGGATAAAAGATATGATCGATAATTGAGATTGACACACGTCCATATCTCGTAATTGATCGGATCATATTGACGAATGGATTATAGTTTCACGGTAAATGAACAAGTTTGGTTTTGTCATGCCACGTGACATTTCCCGTCACATGTATTGCCCTGACACATTGCTAGATGTCAATCTGGGACGACGAATGTGAATTGATGATAAATTAAAAGGGGTATTTTAATTTATCAATTTTGATTAGATCAAAGTAATAATTCACGTCGTTAGGCATCGTGATTGGGAACCTAATGGGTCACACACAAAAGAGAACCAGAAGAATGATATTTACCAATTAATTAATTGACAAGTGTTGTATGATTAATTAATTGAGTTGCTTATTAATATGCCCGAATTAATTAATTGGATTAATTAATTCATGGACCGGATTTAATTAATTTGATTAATTAAATGTTGGACCGGGCTAAGTTAAGAGATGGGTCAAGCCCATTTGGACTTGTATTAATATGTTGTTAGGGTTTTGAAAAACAGTAGAGAATTATTCATTATTCTTGCTAGCACGAGAAAAGAAAACTCTAGCCGTCATTCTTGTTCTCTGTGTGGATCACCATTGGAGGCTGGACAATTGGACAGCTTGGATTGCAGATCGTGATCATTGGAGTTCGTGAATCAGCAAAAGAGTTTGCGGAATTCATCAAGGTATTATTCTAAACACAGTTTCTATCTAAACACAATGTAGATCCTTATTTGGGAATCGAAATTTGCTTTACTTCCGCTGCGCATGACTAAGTAGGTTCCCAACAGTGGTATCAGAGCCTACTTTGTATTTGTTAGAAATTGATTTGCATGATTAAACAGTTAAAAGTTAATTGTTTAATTTTTCTTGAATCTAGCAATTTAGAAAATTATTTTTCATCTTCGAAAATCTGTTTTGAAAAGGAAAATAATTTTTTTTTGGTTAAATCTTGGATCTGAAATTCATGCCGGCGGCGGCCGGCGAAGGCACAGGGCCATGGCGGCAAGAACCGGCTGCTCCCAGGCGGAGCCACCACGACCCGTAAGCAGCAGCGCTCGTCGTCGCTACGAATTGCAGCGGCGAGCACCGCTGCTGAAAGTCGCAACAGCGCACGGCGCTGCTGCTGGGTATTGCAACAGCGCCGTGCGCTGCTGCAATGCGGCGCACCACCATTTTTTTCGGTGTCGGCGCCGTAAAGGAAGGGAATTTTTTTTTTTTTTTAGGGTTTCAGTCGATTTTGGGTGATTGGAGGCGGGGGCCTCTCCTGCAATTTGTAAGATTGCAAGCCCCCCGCCTGCAATTATGGAAAAAGGGTCAATTTTGCAATTTTTAAATGGAGGCCCTGTCATGCAATTTTCGAAATAGAAGGGTTTTCTATTAATTTGAAACTCGGGTCAATTTTGCAATTTTCAAAATGGTTTTGAATTTAAATATTAAAATGATTTTTAATTTTATTTCAAATGGGTTTTTGACTCATATTATCAATTTTGACCCGTTTAAAATTTTATTTAAAATTGACGACTCTTTATATTTTCGTTAAAATTGGATTTTAACTTAAATATTAAACTTTTGACCCTAAATTAAATTTTATTTTAGTTAGGAGTTTTATTCTAAATTAAAATGTTAATTCAATTAAATTAGAGTTGGACTCTAATCTAATATTTAATTAAAATTTGATTTTAATTAAATTATATCACCCTAATAGATTCTTGAAATTAGAGTTGGACTCTAATTTGACATTTTAATTGAAATTTGATTTTAATTAAATTGTCTCGCCCTAAAACTTTTCTTAGAATTAGAGTTGGACTCTAATTTTGTATTTAATTAAAATTTGATTTTAATTAAATAAGTTCGCCCTAATATCTTGGAATTGGAGTTTGACTCTAATTTTGTATTTATTTAAAATTTGATTTTAAATTAAATTTAATCGCCTTAAGTTTTGAAATTAGAGTTGGACTCTTATTTGATATTTAATTAGAATTCGATTTTAATTAAATTATCTTATTTTAAAACTTTGAAATTAGAATTAAAATTTGATTTTAATTAAAATAGTTCCGCCCCGTAATAGTGGAATTAGAATGAGATTCTAATTTGGTATATAAAATTGAAATTTGATTTTAATTAAATATACCCGCTAATTAAATTAATTGATTAATTTGATTAATTGATTATTTAATTTCCGATCCATTTGTCTAAATTAGTTTAGACGACTTTATTGCTAGAAACTTGAAACTTGAAACATGTTTGCATATAATATTAGGTATTATATAGGAATGCATTTATATGATGAATGTTTTATTAGTGGATGATTATGGACTCGACCATATGGATGTGTTGAATGGTTAGTTTTATTCTTGTTGTTATTATGGGCCTGCGAGCTCTAATTTATTTTGGACCTGCGAGTCCGTTATTATTATGGGCCTGCGCGTCCAATATTATTTAGGTCTGCGTGCCAACTAGTATAGGATACAAGTTGCAGCTGGACTAATTGAAGATACAAGAAGAGGAGGAGACCATAGAGATGGAGCATTGTATGAATAAATGCTATACCCCCTAGGAGCTGACCAACTAGTCTTCCTTATGGCTCGGGAAGACTAGATAGTATAAGTCCATAATCGTCCACACTATTATATGTATGTTTATTTGCATGTTAGATGTATAATAAAATATATATAATTATTACGATGAGACCTTTGCATGCAAAATCCCTCGTTGAAAATATTAAGTCATTTTCTTATTCGCCTTCCATCATTATAGTGAAAAACGAGAATCCTAAATCGATCTCAGCTTGTTGAGTACACTCAAGGCTGGTCTATTATGGATATGTTTGACACTATGAAATATTAGATATTTCTGAATGATGGGTTTGACTTAACTAAAATTTATCTTTTGTTGAGTACACTCAAGAAGATGAATTTTAGAGGCATATTAAAATATTAAGTCATATTTATATTTGCTTTCCATCATTATAGTGAAAAACGAGAGTCCGAAATCGATCTCAGCTTGTTGAGTACACTCAAGGCTGGTCTATTAGGGATATGTTTGACACTATGAAATATTAGATATTTCTGAATGATGGGTTTGACTTAACTAAAATTTATCTTTTGTTGAGTACACTCAAGGAGATGAATTTTGGAGGCATGTTAAGCTAACACATAAGATGTGTGAAGACAAAGAGTTGTCAGCTTAATGATCTGGGAGTTGTATGGAGATACAATTGATAATAGTATCTACCCAAATGTTTTATTAAGATTTGTTGAGTACACTCAAGGTTTTAATATAATAAATGGGATCCCAGCCCACTGGGAATCAAGTATGGATTCCATAAATTTATGTAAGAGGGTCATAAATTTGAGTTAAACAGTGGGAGCGAAATTAATTTAATAAAAGACCATATTAAATTAATTGATGCATTTTATATATTATTCTTTTACTTTTCATCGTTTACATTTATTGAATCTTGAGTAACCATATGTATTTGAGCGGCATACTGAATGCCAACAACCAAACCAAATTTTCTTGATTGACACCGCAATCTGAGAATTGTTCTCATGCATGATAATTGATTATGTCATTGAGTAGTCCTTTCCAGAGACACTCGTTGATGACTCGATAGAGGAAGAGGTGGCTGCTATAATAAACACAGTGATGACGATAGTACTGCAACATGTGTAATGTTTGCAACTATGTTACCTGAATTACAAAAGCAACATAAGAGTATAGATGCTAACACATGATTTTCATCTCAAAGCGTTGAATGATAAATAATCATGTGTGGAAAGATATGAGATTTCCTAGCAACTATACCAGTGTATAATGGCAAAAGAGTCTCCGGCCAGTTCTGATGTGTTGAAGACGTTGACTACTTTGAGAAGTTGTCTCAATTGAGTTCAATTATGAACAATGAACTAAGTATGACTTGGTTCTACAATCTTTGCCAATAGGTTATTCATGACTAATTATGAATTTAACATGGATAAATTCGAATGCACACTTATTGAGTTGCTGAACATGCTTAAGACTGTTAAGCCCAATATCTATGTTTGTAGTGGGCAAATCTTAGTCATAGATTCCTGTAGGGAAGTCTAAAGGATGTTTTCGGAAACCAACCAAGATGACTGAGACAGTTAAAGCGAATAAGGACAATATCAAATCTAATGACCATTGATATCATTTTGGAATGATAGGTCATTGGAAAGAAAATTGCAAGGCTTATATCTACTTCATTAGTTTCATGGGTATTGGATACTAGATATGGATCTCATATTTGTATAAATATGCTGAAACTAAACAGAAGTAGATCACTGCAAAAAGGAGGAGAAGTTGACCTGTACGTTGAATATGAGCAAATGTTGTTGCATTGCCTATAGGACCTACTTCTCGCTTTTGCCTTAGGCTCAATATTAGAATTAGAGAAATATTGTTTTGTTGTTTCCATTACCAAGAGTATTAAATAAATTTCATGTTTGGACATGAATTATTTTAACGTTAAGGGCAATTGTTGTTCCTTTTATCTTGATAAGATCTTAATGGTTATGGTAAATTACAAAATGACATTTATATTCTAAATATTGAGTATTCTATAACGAGTATAGATAAATAAAGGCATAAAAATGATAATCTAAATAACACCTATATCTGGCATTGCAGATTTGGTCATATAAATGAAAATGCAATTCCAAACTTACATGGAGATGTACACTTGGGTCAAATGATTTTGAATCATTTGACAAATGCAAAATATGTCTGTTAGGCATAATGACCATATCTCCTTTTACTTGAAAAGGATCTGCATAATTACTGAGTGTAATACATAGTGATGTATGTGGACACATATCAATCAATGTTAGATAAAGTTTCTCTTATCTCATCACATTTACTAGACGGCTATTTCAGAAATGGTTATGTATATTTGATGAAATTCAAGTATGAAACTTTTGAAATGTTCAAAGGATTCAAACTAGAAATTGAGAAACAAATAGGTAAATAAATTCTCACACTAAGATTTGATCGATGTGGAGAATATCTAAAATGTAGAATTTTAGATTATCTAAAAGAGAATGTGATTCTCTCGCAGTGGATTCCTCTATATGCATTGCAACATAATGGTGTATTTGCAATGAGGAATCATGTACTATTAGATATAGTGCAATAAGGACAAGCCATGCAAATGCTTCAAAATCGTTTTGAGATCATGCACTGATTGCCACGTGCCACGCACTAATCGTGTCCCGTCTAAATCGGTTAACAAAACTCCATACGAGTTATGGAAAGACAGAATGCCCCACTTTTCTCATATGAAAGATTGGGGCTGTGACGCTTATGTGAAGCGCACTGAATCGGATAAGTTTGAAACTAAATTCGATAAATATATATTTGTGGGATATTCAAGAGACAATTGGATATCAATTCTATAATCTCATTGAGAAGAAGGAGTTCATCTCAAGACATGTCGTACTCCTAGAGAAAATGTTCGTTCTAGGAGAGGACAGTGGGAGTAGAGTAAATCTTGAAAGAGTTCAAAGATTCACAGATATAGTTAACCAAGTAGATAACCTGAGTCTGATCCCAAAGTGTTGAGGGACATACTCTTTATCAGGAGGTGGAGACTCCTGCGGACACGACAGCTCCATGTAAATCTTGTAGGATCATTCGACCTTCGGAAGATAAGAATCCATGATTACTAATCTAGCATTACTAATCGAGGATGATGAACCTACAAATTATGCATAAGCAAAGTCAAGTGTTGACTCGCTGACATGGCATAAGACTATGATATCCGATATGAACTTCATGTTACCAAAGTTTGGACCTTGGTCAACCCGCCTAATGGATTGAACACATAGGTTGTAAATGAGTTTACAAGAAAAGTTCAATATGGATTAAAATAAGCCTTTTGGAGCTGAAATATTCGATTTGATATAAAAGTCAAAATGTTTGATTTTATCAAAAATGAAGTGTGTGTTTAAAAGAAGATAGTGGGAGCAATGTCGTATTCCTAATATTATATGCATGAGACATATTAACAGGAAACGACGTCTTTATATTTCAATTGTTGAAATTATGGTTGTTAAATAATTTCTTCATAATAGATATGTGAGAAATAGCTTAATCTATAGAGATAGATCTATAAGATTGCTTAACTCATCCAGATCTATATAAATAAAATCTTAGGAAGATTTTATATGGAGAAAATGAACTGGGAGTTCATGGATACATTGATGCTAACTTCTAGTCGGACTAGAATGATAGCATATTTCAATTAGGATATTGGTTTACTCTTAAGCGATATGTTGGAAAGGTTCCAAATCGAAAATCATCGTTGATTCAATAATAGAAGCCTTATACATCACTGCTTTAGAAAGCAACAAAAGTTGTTGTCTGGGTCAAAGTGTTCATTAATGAACTTGGAGTAGTTCCTAACATTGTTGATCACATGCTTCTGTATTGTGATAATAGTGGAGCCATCGTGCAAACGAGGGAACTAAGGTCTCATCATTGATCCAAACATGTGTTAAGCCAGTATTATCTCATTGGAAAGATAATATAATGAAATGACGTAAAGAAAGAACGAATTCCCACAAGTTATTAAATTGCAGATCCATTGACAAAGAGTTGTCGCAGTATAAACATGATTGTCATGTAGACTCTTATGGTATAAGATACATAAGGGATTGGATCTAGTGCAAGTGGGAGTTTGTAAGTGTTATGCCCTAGGTCCAATCAACTTTGTACATAAGCACTTTTAATGTATATATAATCGATGCATATTTATGGCAAGATTTATTATTGAATTAATATTCTAATTAATTAAATAATAGAATCCGTAGATTCAAGTTTTGGTGATTTGTTAATCACAAAGAGTTGTGATTGTGAGATACAAATCACATATGACTGAATCTTAAATCGTCTGTGGTCGTATGTAATAACGAGATACGGATATCGTTATTACGGATAGACCATCACGTGTGGCATTTCTTACTTATGAAGTAAGTAGTTGATCTCACAAGCTAAAGTGTGGAGACACTTGAATGAACACGTGAATGTTTTGTTATAGAACAAAACATTGGAGACCCGCTGAGAGATTCCACATGGAAAACTATCTGAGTGTCAGTGGTTAATCTCTAACGTTCGGTAGTGGAATTGGTCCTTTGGCTTGAGGTCATCATAGTACCTTATGTGAGAACAGTCATGCTTTGGTGATGTCGGATGTTGCTCTGTCAAGGGTCGCTAATACGGCATCGTTCGGGTATGTCAAGAATCATAAGAAGGTTGTGAATGATCAATAGAGGATTCGTCACTCTTAGATAGTAAGAGATTATGATCTACATTTCATCCAGTTAAGTTGATAATGAAATCATTGGCCAAGGTGAACTCATAAGTCGGAAAAGAGTTTTCGACTTACATTGACTTAACAGTAGGATAAAAGATATGATCGATAATTGAGATTGACACACGTCCATATCTCGTAATTGATCGGATCATATTGACGAATGGATTATAGTTTCACGGTAAATGAACAAGTTTGGTTTTGTCATGCCACGTGACATTTCCCGTCACATGTATTGCCCTGACACATTGCTAGATGTCAATCTGGGACAACGAATGTAAATTGATGATAAATTAAAATGTGTATTTTAATTTATCAGTTTTGATTAGATCAAAATAATAATTTACGTCGTTAGACATCGTGATCGGGAACCTAATGGGTCACACACAAAAGAGAATCAGAAGAATGAGATTTACCAATTAATTAATTGACAGGTGTTGGATAATTAATTAATTGGGTTGCTTATTAATATGCCCGAATTAATTAATTGGATTAATTAATTCATGGACCGGATTTAATTAATTTGATTAATTAAATATTGGACCGGGTTAAGTTAAGAGATGGGCCAGCCCGTTTGGACTTGTATTAATAGGCTATTAGGGTTTGAAAAACCTAATGGATTATTCATTATTCTTGCTAGCACGAGAAAAGAAAACCCTAGCCGTCATTCTTATTCTCTGTGTGGATCACCATTGGAGGCTGGACAATTGGACAGCTTGGATTGTAGATCGTGATCATTGGAGTTCGTGAATCAGCAAAAGAGTTTGCGGAATTCATCAAGGTATTATTCTAAACACAGTTTCTATCTAAATACAATGTAGATCCTTGTTTGGGAATCGAAAATTGTTTTACTTCCGCTGCGCATGATTAAGTAGGTTCCCAACAGAAAGCTGAGTAAATCTGTGCCAGAGCATGTGCAGCAATAATGGTTGGATGAATTTGTTTGCTCTCAAAGCTTGCAAAACAATTGCCTGATTTGTCTAAGAAACTTCGATCATTTAGTGGGAAAACTTCGTTCATATGATGCATGAAACTTTCTTTTTATATGAAGAAATATTTTTATGCATTTCATGTTGGCCAGTGATCTGATGTTCCATTAGTGCCTGCCTCTCTGTTTCAGGAATTCTGGGATTGGAGTTGGCAGGAATATGCTCTTTACGATCTGCAAGAAATGATTCGTTATGTATATACAGTTACAAACTTGAGAGTGTTTGTCATTGGACATTCTCAGGTCTCCAATCTTATGATAGCTTGAGTTTTGATTTATTGCGTACAGGATGATATGGTGGTTTGTGATATATCTTCTTCTTTTGTACTTTATAGGGAACAATCATTTCTCTGGCTGCCTTTACTGAACCGGATATAGTACAAATGGTTGGAGCAGCTGCACTTCTTTGTCCTATAACGTATTTGAATCATATAACTGCTCGATTGCCTCTTAGATTAGTTAAAATGCATCTTGCTCAGGTTTGTTTGGTGCCGTTATGTCTTTCACAATGGAAACGTTTCCAGTCTTACTGAAAAACAGTTATTTTATTACAGGTTTTTCTTGCAATGGGCATTCATGAACTCAATTTCAAAAGGTCTTTTACTATCTATTCTCGTTACCTGTTCCTTAGTAATAGTCTAGGTTTCTAATTATAATTATATTAGCTTCTGACTTTCTCTGATGATTCATTCAGTGACTGGGGTACTCGCATCATGGATATGATGTGCAACGGACATGTAGATTGTGGTGACTTGCTAACTTCTATTACAGGTCTTCTAACCATAACTACTTGTTTCTTTATTTGTATTGCACCTTGTTGAATGACCTCGTCTGAAAGCTTAATTTGTAGAAAGGGCACACGTGTATACATGTAAATTTAGTCTTCAACACACCCTTTCACATGTAGGACGAATTGCATTTTGTTAAAAAGCCAGGACATGCACAATTTTCATAAATGGGTGTGGTGAGACTTGAACTCAGGATTTTTGTTAGAGATGATGCCATTTTGAAGACCTGCCATACTTTTAAAATCTTAAGCCACTAGAGAGGACAAAATTTATGTATTTAAATTGTCTTCCATACATCTTTTAGAGAAAAACGTGTACATTAAAGCATTAAATGTTTCTCAATCTCTTCACTCGACAAATAATTACACTTCCTGCCAAAAAGCTATCATGGCACACATTTGTTGCCAATAACAAAAGCTTAGTCGCTTTGGCGACGCTCATTGTTTTGTGAGAAAGTTTCAGGTGGAATAAAACAAAACGAAAGGAAGATAGTTATTTTGTTGTATGATACACTAATGCATGACCCCCAAAAATATCGGATTTTCTAGCCACCCAATTATTCGGCCTTTTTGGGACTGTTCTTCAGAAAAAATAACTTAAAAGCATGGGTTATAAATGTGTACAAATGTTTTTAGTAGTATGATGACAGGTGGCTCCACATGTTGGAAAATAGAAAACAAGCTTATTTGTCTTATGAGAAACATCTTGGTACTGTATCAGTTTCTTTTGACAGGATCACTTAATTCTTCAATTTACATTTTCTAACATTGTTTTTAGTTGTCTGACATATAAGCCCATGTGCTATAGAATTAGAAAATGGCTCTATTGTGGTATTTCTGGGAACATTTGTGGATAAAAAATATTCCTTTATGAATGGGCTTGTTCATTTGTGTTTCCTTAAGATTGATATAATTTGATTAATTAAATGAATTTATTTAATTGTTTCGATCCATTTGTCTAAATTAGTTAGACGACTTTAATTGCTAGAACCTTGAAACATGTTTCATATACTATTAGATATTAGATATATAAGAATGCATTTTATATGATGAATGTTTGTTAGTGGATGATTATGAACTCGACCATGTGATGTGTTGAATTGTTAGTTTTATTCTTGTTGTTATTATGGGCCTGCGAGCTCTAATTTATTTTGGACCTGCGAGTTCGTTATTATTATGGGCCTGCGCGTCCAATATTGTTTAGGTCTGCGTGCCAACTAGTATAGGATACAAGTTACAGCTGAACTAATTGAAGACACAAGAAGAGGATGAGACAATAGAGATGGAGCATTGTATGAATCAATGTTATACCCCTTAGGAACTGACCACTAGTCTTCCTTATGGCTCGGGAAGACTCGATAGTATAAGTCCATAATCGTCCCCACTATATATTTGTTTATTTGCATGCCTAATGTATAATAAGATTATATAATTATTACTATGAGACCTTTGCATGCAAAACCCCTCGCTAAAAAATATTAAGTCAGTTTTTTTTTTTTTCCGCCTTCCATCTTATAGTGAAAACTAGAATCCTTAATCCGATCTCAGCTTGTTGATAACACTCAAGGCTAGTCTCTTATGGATATGTTTGGCACTATGAAATTTAGATATTCTGAATGGATGGGTTTGACTTAACTAAAATTTAATCTTTTGTTGAGTACACTCAAGGAGATGAATTTTAGAGGCATGTTTAAAATATTTAAAAAAAAGTTTTTTTTTTCCCCCTTTTTTTAATTTTTTTTAAAATTTATGCCTTCCAAATCCATTCTAGTGAAAAACGAGAGTCCGAAATCTATCTCAGCTTGTTGAGTAAACTCAATGCTGGTCTATTAGGGATATGTTTGACACTATGAAATAATAGATATGTCTGAATGATGGGTTTGACTTAACTAAAATTTACTTTTGTTGAGTACACTCAAGGAGATTAATTTTGGAGGCATGTTAAGCTTACACATAAGATGTGTGAAGACAAAGAGTTGTCAACTTGATGATCTGGAGTTTGTATGGAGATACCCTTGATAATAGTATCTACCCAATGTTTTATTAAGATTGTTGAGTACACTCAAGGTTTCAATATAACAAATGAGATCCCAGCCCACTGTGATCATCGAGTATGAATTCCATAATTTATGTGAGAGGGTCATAAATTTTGAGTTAAACAGTGGGAGCGAAATTAATTAATAAAAGACCATGTTAATTAATTGATGCATTTTATATATTATTCTTTTACTTTTCGTCGTTTACATCTATTGAATCTTGAGTAACCATATGTTTTTTAGAGGCATACTGTATGCCAACAACCAACCAAGTTTCTTGATTGGCACGGCAATCTGAGAATTGTTCTCATGCATGAAAATTGATTATGTCCTTGAATAGCCCTTTCCAGAGACACTCGTTGATGACTCAATAAAGGGAGAGGTGGCTGCTATAATAAACACAGTGTTGACGATAGCACTGCAACATGTGTGATGTTTGCGACTATGTCACCTGAGTTACAAAAGCAACATAAGAGTATAGATGCTAACACATGATTTTCATCTTAAAGTGTTGAATGATAAATAATCACGTGTGGAAAGATATGAGATTTCCTAGCAACTATACCAGTGTATAATGGCAAAGAGTCTCCGGCCAGTTCTGATGTGGTGAAGACGTTGACTTACTTTGGAAGTTTGTCTCAATTGAGTTCAATCATGAAAAATGAACTAAGTATGACTTGGTTCTACAAGTTTTTGCCAGTAGGTTATTCATGACTAATTATGAATTTTAACATGAAAAATTCCCGAATGCACACTTATTTGAGTTTGTTGAACATGCTTAAGACGGTTAAGTCCGATATATATGATTATAATGGGCAAATGTTAGGTCATAGATTCATCCAGTGAAGTCTAAAGGATGTTTTAAGAAAACATCTAAGATGACTAAGACAATTAAAGCAAATAAGGACAATACCAAATCTAATGACCATTATTATCATTTTGGAATGATAGGTCATTCGAAAGAAAATTGCAAGGCTTATATCTATTTCATTAGTTTCATGGGTATTGGATACTAGATATGGATCTTATATTTGTATAAATATGTAGAAACTAAACAGAAGTAGATCACTGCAAAAAAAAGGGAGAAGTTGACCTATACGTTGAAAATGAGCAAAAGTTGCCGCATTGCCTGTAGGAGCTACTTCTTGCCTTTGCCTTAGGCTCAATGTTAGAATTAGAGAAATATTGTTTTGTTCTTTCCATTACCAAGAGCATTAAATAAATTTCATGTTTGGACATGAATTATTTTAACGTTAAGGACAATTGTTGTTCATTTTATCTTGATAAGATCTTAATGGTTATGGTAAATTACAAAATGACATTTATATTCTAAATATTGAGTATTCTATAACGAGTATAGATAAATAAAGGCATAAAAATGATAATCTAAATAACACCTATATCTGGCATTGCAGATTTGGTCATATAAATGAAAATGCAATTCCAAACTTACATGGAGATGTACACTTGGGTCAAATGATTTTGAATCATTTGACAAATGCAAAATATGTCTGTTAGGCATAATGACCATATCTCCTTTTACTTGAAAAGGAGAAAGATCTGCATAATTACTGAGTCTAATACATAGTGATGTATGTGGACACATATCAATCAATGCTAGATAAAGTTTCTCTTATCTCATCACATTTACTAGACGGCTATTTCAGAAATGGTCATGTATATTTGATGAAATTCAAGTATGAAACTTTTGAAATGTTCAAGGGATTCAAACTAGAAATTGAGAAACAAATAGGTAAATAAATTCTCACACTAAGATTTGATCGATGTGGAGAATATCTAAAATGTAGAATTTTAGATTATCTAAAAGAGAATGTGATTCTCTCGCAGTGGATTCCTCTACATGCATTGCAACATAATGGTGTATTTGCAATGAGGAATCATGTACTATTAGATATAGTGCAATAAGGACAAGCCATGCAAATGCTTCAAAATCGTTTTGAGATCATGCATTGATTGCCACATGTCACGCACTAATCGTGTCCCATCTAAATTGGTTAACAAAACTCCATACAAGTTGTGGAAAGACAGAATGCCCCATTTTTCTCATATGAAAGATTGGGGTTGTGACGCTTATGTGAAGCGCACTGAATCAGATAAGTTTGAAACTAAATTCGATAAATATATATATTTGTGGGATATTCAAGAGACAATTGGATATCAATTTTATAATCTCATTAAGAAGAAGGAGTTCATCTCAAGACATGTCATACTCCTAGAGAAAATGTTTGTTCTAGGAGAGGGCAGTGGGAGTAGAGTAAATCTTGAAAGAGTTCAAGGATTCACGGATATAGTTAACCAAGTAGATAACCTGAGTCTGATCCCAAAGTGTTGAGGAACATACTCTTGATCAGGAAGTGGAGACTCCTGAGGATACGACAGTTCCATGTAAATCTTGTAGGATCATTCGAACTTCTGGAAGGTAAGAATCCATGATTACTAATCTAGCATTACTAATCGAGGATGATGAACCTACTAATTATGCATAAGCAAAGTCAAGTGTTGACTCGCTGACATGACATAAGGCTATGATATCCGATATGAACTTAATGTTGCCAAGTTTTGGACCTTGGTCAACCCGCCTAATGGATTAGAACCCATAGGTTGTAAATGAGTTTACAAGAAAAAATCAATATGGATTAAAATAAGCCTTTTGGAGCTGAAATATTCGATTTGATATAAAAGTCAAAATGTTTGATTTTATCAAAAATGAATTGTGTGTTTAAAAGAAGATAGTGGGAGCATTGTCGCATTCCTAATATTATATGTATGAAACATATTAATAGGAAACGACGTCTTTATATTTCAATTGTTGAAATTATGGTTGTTAAATAATTTCTTCATAATAGATATGTGAGAAATAGCTTAATCTATAGAGATAGATCTATAAGATTGCTTAACTCATCCAGATCTATATAAATAAAATCTTAAGAAGATTTTATATGGAGAAAATGAACTGGGAGTTCATGGATACATTGATGCTAACTTCTAGTCGAACTAGAATGATAGCATATTTCAATTAGGATATTGGTTTACTTTTAAGCGATATGTTGGAAAGGTCCCAAATCGAAAATAACCGTTGATTCAATAATAGAAGCCTTATACAACAATGCTTTAGAAAGCAACAAAAGTTGTTGTCTGGGTCAAAGTGTTCATTAATGAACTTGGAGTAGTTCCTAACATTGTTGATCACATGCTTCTGTATTGTGATAATAGTGGAGCCATCGTGCAAACGAGGGAACTAAGGTCTCATCATTGATCCAAACATGTGTTAAGGTAGTATTATCTCATTGGAAAGATAATACAATGAAATGACGTAAAGAAAGAACGAATTCCCACAAGTTATTAAATTGCGGATTTATTGACAAAGAGTTGTCGCAGCATAAACATGATTGTCATGTGGGCTCTTATGGTATAAGATACATAAGGGATTGGATCTAGTGCAAGTGGGAGTTTGTAAGTGTTATGCCCTAGGTCCAATCAACTTTGGACATAAGCACTTTTAATGTATATATATAACCGATGCATATTTATGGGAAGATTTATTATTGAATTAATATTCTAATTAATTAAATAATAGAATCTGTAGATTCAAGTTTTGGTGATTTGTTAATCACAAAGAGTTGTGATTGTGAGATACAAATTACATATGACTTAATCTTAAATCGTCTGTGGTCGTATGTAATAACGAGATACGGATATCGTTATTACGGATAGATCATCACGTGTGGCATTTCATACTTATGAAGTAAGTAGTTGATCTCACAAGCTAAAGTGTGGAGACACTTGAATGAACACGTGAATGTTTTGTTATAGAACAAAACATTGGAGATCCGCTGAGAGATTCCACATGGAAAACTATCTGAGTGTCAGTGGTTAATCTCTAACGTTCGGTAGTGGAATTGGTCCTTTGGCTTGAGGTCATCATAGTACCTTATGTGAGAACAGTCATGCTTTGGTGATGTCGGATGTTGCTCTGTCAAGGGTCGCTAATACGGCATCGTTCGGGTATGTCAAGAATCATACGAAGGTTGTGAATGATCAATAGAGGATTCGTCGCTCTTAGATAGTAAGAGATTATGATCTACATTTCATTCAGTTAAGTTGATAATGAAATCCTTGGCCAAGGTGAACTCATAAGTCGGAAAAGAGTTTTCGACTTACATTGACTTAACAGTAGGATAAAAGATATGATCGATAATTGAGATTGACACACGTCCATATCTCGTAATTGATCGGATCATATTGACGAATGGATTATAGTTTCACGGTAAATGAACAAGTTTGGTTTTGTCATGCCACGTGACATTTCCCGTCACATGTATTGCCCTGACACATTGCTAGATGTCAATCTGGGACGACGAATGTGAATTGATGATAAATTAAAAGGGTATTTTAATTTATCAATTGTGATTAGATCAAAGTAATAATTCACGTCGTTAGGCATCGTGATTGGGAACCTAATGGGTCACACACAAAAGAGAACCAGAAGAATGATATTTACCAATTAATTAATTGACAAGTGTTGTATGATTAATTAATTGAGTTGCTTATTAATATGCCCGAATTAATTAATTGGATTAATTAATTCATGGACCGAATTTAATTAATTTGATTAATTAAATGTTGGACCGGGTTAAGTTAAGAGATGGGTCAAGCCCATTTGGACTTGTATTAATATGCTGTTAGGGTTTTGAAAAACAGTAGAGAATTATTCATTATTCTTGCTAGCACGAGAAAAGAAAACTCTAGCCGTCATTCTTGTTCTCTGTGTGGATCACCATTGGAGGCTGGACAATTGGACAGCTTGGATTGCAGATCGTGATCATTGGAGTTCGTGAATCAGCAAAAGAGTTTGCGGAATTCATCAAGGTATTATTCTAAACACAGTTTCTATCTAAACACAATGTAGATCCTTGTTTGGGAATCGAAATTTGCTTTACTTCCGCTGCGCATGACTAAGTAGGTTCCCAACATTCCTCATCCTGAACTCTGACGGCACTTGGCCTACTCCTTCATTCTTCAGTATATAGAGAACTTGTTGAGAAGAATGCACATGTATCAAAAGAAGAAAATGATGGTGAAAACACAAAGGATTTGCCCCTGGAGAGTAGCAACGATGAATTGGAGGAATCCTATAGAACCTCCCTAGCGTCGAGTTGCAACAAGACCTCCATTTCAACTATGATTACACGAACAAAATTGGGAATAGTATCATAAACACAACCATCATCTACTAATGGATATTTTCCTACTGTATATATGATGTTTATATACCTTTTTCTTTCCATGTGTACAAAAACTTATGCAGGAGACCTTGTGAATTGGAGCATAACATAGTTTTTGATAAAACTTTGTAGATAAAGTTTTGCAAGGATAGAATCTCCTTTGAAAAAAATTCCTTTTAGGTTCCCTGGTTGTATAAAATGAAACGTTCTTCTTGAATTGAGTCATTTGAATAACTATAGAACCCTTTTGATCCTTGCATAAAGAAAAGGAAAAAAAGCGAAGGCAAAGGCAAATTGATGAAAGAGATTAAAAGAACGCACGATGTATCCCATGCAACATCAAAGACAAATTAGTGAAAGAAAGGTACAAAAAGTGAGAGAATGAAATATCATAAATTTTGGCTTTCTTAAAATGGTCTCGCTTATGATTCAACATAGAATAACTTAAAAATGTTCATCTTTTTGTAGTGTAGTGAAGAGTTCAGTTCAGAGTGTACTAAAATAGGCTGTAAAGAATCTTCCAATTTATTTTTGTGCAGATATCATTGTCAACAGTCAATATTATGGACCAACATATTTGGTTCGCCGATCTTGGCCAGAATAGAAATTTGATCAATATATGTGTTACAACGAGTTTAATTGGAAGTTTCAATAGAAAAGAGGAAAGAGTTGTAGGTATGGTCAACACTTTTCTTCGAGATGTAAGGCATCGATCAACTCAAGCTCATCTTTGTAAAAGTATGTATGAATTAGTTATGAAAGAAATAAAAGAATTTTTTCTTAAATTGGAATATGCCATCTTTCTCACACGAGGTTGTTCCTGATTCATTGGAAAAATGATTATGAAAGAGAATTATATAAGATAAAAGTTATCTATTGTCCTGTCCAATCTACGGACCCCAAGTATTTTGAAGCTTTTGTTAACACATTCACCCTGCAATTCATTTTCATTAATTTGGAACAACACTTTCCATCTTTCACTCAACTATTAGAAATTAAGCTAATAGTTATAACTCGACGATAGATCCAATACCACTTGTTATGACAAGATGAAAATAATAATTACAAGAACACAAAATTTATGTGGAAATCCAAGATGAAAAAACCATGAGCAGTGGCAAAAAATTCACTATATCAAAAGTGAGTTACACTATGTTATGCTGAATCTCACATGACTTTATCATGATCTCTCTATCCGCGAGTCTCTCTCTATTAACCTGGATCAACTGGATCACTCTATGAGTCGATCGAATAAATATATGTAATACACTATATATTTATGATACGAGAATCTCTAACATACTAGGAGAATTAATACAAATAAGAGGCTAACACAATGTGAAGTCCTATGACAATAGAAAACAATAATAGAGTATTTGAGTTGAAATAGGAGAGAAAAATTGCCAAGTTTGAGAATCATTCTCCACGTCGTCTTTTACTTCTTCAAAACTTCTCTGATACAAAGAACTAACTCTAAATATACCTTCAAAATAGAATTTGGGTCATACCAAAATTCTAAAAAAATTTCACCATAATACGAATTCCACTGCGCTGAACAAAACTTAGAAAATTCCCACCCGAAGACAAATTTCACTACAAGGAATAAAACTAACTCTTCAACAAGAATCCTCAAACAAAATAATCCAAATAAATTACTCCACCTTTTCCACAAAGCCCAACCAAGGCAAACTCACCAATGGCGATTGAATCCAAGCATTGCTTATCTATAGGATTACCTTATGTACCAAATTTGCTCGATTACAACAAGCAACAAGATAATCGAGATCACACTTAACTCTACATAAGCTAGTAGGAGGTTCTTCAATACCACATTTGCTCCAATTATCACTAGGAGCAACCCGATCACAACCAATTCCATCTGAGATGATGCTTATCAACCCATAAGTAACCAAGTCAGCCTCACCAAACCTCTCTTGAAGCCCAATATCTCTTTTTTTTTTCAATTTAGCGATAGCTGCATCAAATGTGATTGTCGAACCTTCCAAAACATATAATTGGGACCTTATCTACCCTTTATCACAACTTCTTATGTTGCTTCTTCCAGAGTCTAAACAAAAATCTGTCATAACGAAAATTTGGTATTGCAATCCAAAAGAAAAATATCAAACTTCATACTTGCTATCCCAAACAAACCTCGTTCCGAGTTGATCAAACATTGCTCTAATACGAAACCAAACTGGCTTTCCCAAGAACTGTGGTACCTTAGCTCTGATAGCACTTGTTAGAAATTAAGCCAATTTTTATAACTCCACGATAGATATAATGTCACTTGTTATGAATATTAAAGATGAGATAATGGACAAGATGAAAATAACAATCACAAGAACACAAGGTTTACGTGAAAATTCAAGATGGGAAAAATCACGGGCAAGTGCTGAAAAATTTATTATATCAAAAGTAAGGAGTTACAATATGTTATACTGGATCTCATAAGACTCTCTCTTGATCTCTCTATTTGCGAGTCTTTCTATATTAACCTAGATACCATGGATCACTCTCTAAGTCGATCAAATAAATATTTATAATACACTACATACTTATAATACTAAAATCCCAAACAAGTTAGGAGAATTAATACAAACAGAAATCTAACATAAGATGAAGTCCTATTACATTGGGCAAGACCAATAACGGAGTATTTGAGTTGAAATAAGAAAAAAAAACTATCAAAATTGAGAATTCTTCTCCTTGTCATCTTTTACTTCTTTAAGACTTCTCCAACATAAACAACCAACTTCAAATATACCTTCAAATATATTTTGGGTCACAACGAAATTCTTAAATCAACCTCAAGGGCCTTATACTTATACAATTATATCAGCAAATGATTATTCTCCTTTTCAAAAAAATCTCCTAATTATGGTTGAACGTGACTCTAATTAGTTGACACATTGATTCATCCTAAATAGTAAAATAGGGTCAAGTAGAAATTTGGTAAAGGATAGGCAAAGGCTTCAGGCTACTATCCCAATAGGCCAGCGTGTGAAACGAAGAGACGGCCCAACAAGTCATACCAAGACGGTCAGAAAAGTGTGTTCCTTTCAAATAAGACACACTATAATCATCCTCGACCTTCTTTGTTTTTGATAAAAAGTACAAATCAAATCTTATTTCATCTTACATAGAAACCAACAAATGAATCGTGCCCAACGTAATTCGAAATACCACAGTATCTATAAACACAACCAATATCAAACCTTGTAAGTAAATATAAGACAGAATCATGCTACATGTGTATTTTCTTTGACAACAAGTTTGACTTTGTGCCACATGTCTTGACATCATTGGATAATTTTTAAATAAAACACATATTTCTGCCCATTTCAATTCGAAACTCAATGGAATGTAAACTAAAATGTATACAAGAGAATGTACAAGTGGTTTTATCCTATGAGACACATATTTGGGTACGGGGACCTAAATGTTGTATTTCATGAAGTTTGAGACCTCGATTCTAATTTTCTCAAGTTGAAATTCCAAATAACGGACACCGATCAATCTCTCTCTGCAATTCCCCTTCATCATTGCCTCTAACCTCTTTCTCTCCCTACAAACAATTTTGTTAGAGTTTTATTCAATTATTCCTTTCAATTTCGTTTGATTCACTTAAGAAATGTAGAGAAAATGTATGGATTCGAAGCTCCGATGTTCAACATCCGTAGAGGTGTCATGGCTCGACTCCAATTTCTTCAAATGTTCATCCATTGCTTTTGACCTCGTATCCATTTCTATCAATTACCCAGGAATATACGCCTATTCTGATACCAATTTGTCACGGCTCGACTTCAATTTCAACTCCTTCGTCGTAACTCTCAGCAACAGAAATCAGCTGAAGCCAGCTGAATGATTCAATAAGTCCACGAAGAAAAATAGAAATTGGGAGGAAAAATGATAAAAAATTGAGACGAGATGAGGGATAAGTTGAATTGAAGAATCACTCCACTAATAACAGAAATTACATAACAATTCACATCCCTCTCCAAAGCTTCAATATAGCCATATATACAACAAAATGACCCTAAAATTAAAGGGCTTGGGCTAGCCCACTAATAATATAAGCCCAAAAGTAAATGGGCCAAGTTAGCCATGAAAGACGGGTTCCTAGAGGCCATCATCTGTGGATACCGATTCGGCCTTCTCATCGCCGCCGACTACAATAACCTCTGCCAGTGTGAAACCCTAGAAGACATCAAGATGCACCTGTTGGGTTTTCCCTCCACGTGAGGGAACCCATTTAATTGGTTAGTGAGCTTTTTCTTCTTTAGGTCCAAAACCCAAGTTAAGTTATAACAAATGAAATGAAACCAATAGAAGAGAGAGAACAACTTCATTTCTCAGATAGAGAGCAAACGAGAGAGAGAGAGAGAAAAATTAATGGGTCAGTTTCTTCTTGTCAAAGATCGGAGGTTCATTTGTAGTCCGATTAAAGTGAGATTTCAGTATGTTATTCCTAGCGAAAAGGGCTACGTTTTGACCGAAGCTGATCATCCAGACTCCTCTCCATTTCTCTGGGCTTTGCACTTCTCTGGGCTTTGCACGCTTCTTTATGAGATTTTCTCTTGTTATAGTGAGTATTTGTTTTATATTGATGTGTTGTTGATATCCAAGAACTACTATAGCTGCCATTTTAATTCTTGCACATGGAGGGGTTGAATTAATTACTTTCGCTATTTGTTTGTTATATTGGATCAATCCCTATCAAAGTGGTATCAAAGCTTTGCTCGTGTCTCTGCATTTTCTGTGAGAATTAAAATGAAAGATTCTGCTAGTGGCATGGTTAAACTCATATCTTCCAATTATTCTATTTGGAAGACTAGGATGGAGGATATCATGTATTGCAAAAATTTGTTTGAACTCATTGAGTGGAATGGCAAGAAACATGATTCTATGACTAATGAGGATTGGAAGAAGTTGAATAGAAAGGTTGTTGGACATATTAGGTAGTGGCTTGATCAGAGTGTCTTTCATCATATGGCCAAAGAAGTAGATGCATATAGTCTTTGGCAAAAATTAGAAGGTCTTTACGAAAGAAAGACTGCACAAAACAAGGCTTTGTCATCATAAGGCTTGTAAATTTAAAGTACATGGATGGTAATAGTGTTGCAGAGCACTTTAACAGTTTTCAAGATTTATTGAATGCATTGTCTACCATGAAGCTAACACTAGATGATGAGGTGAAGGCTTTACTTCTGTTGAGTTCCTTACCAGACAGTTGAAAAACTTTAGTTGTCTCTCTGAGTGATTCGGCCCCAAATGGTGTGATCACTATCAACATGGTAAAAGACTGTATGTTTAATAAAGAAGCCAGAAGAAAGGAGCAGGCTGCTACTTCTAATTCTGAAGCACTCGTTACAGAAAGAAGGAGGAGAAACCAAAGTAGAAAACCTCGTGGTGATGACAGTCGTGACAAGTCCAGAGGAAAATCTAAGTCAAGAAATGGGATAAAATGTTGTCATTGTAGTAAGCTAGGGTACCTTAAAAAGGAGGGCAGAAAATGGAAAAGGGAACGGTCAAAATGGAAAGGTGAAGAACATAAAGAACAAAAGGAGACTACGGATGTAGCATCTGAGACATAGGTATTTATTGCTTTAAGATAAAGCATTTGCTAGTCTTTCATACCAAGATACTATATGGATAGTTGATACATCATCGTCTATTCATATTACTCCACGTAGGGATTTCTTTTCATATACCAGTGGTGATTTTGGTTGGATCAGGATGGGAAATAAAGCTAAAGCTAAAACTATTGGCATGAGGAATGTACAATTGGAAACTAGCAGTGGAAGTAGGTTACTTCTTAGATGTGTCAAATATGTTCCTGATATGCGCTACTGTTTGATTTATGTTGGAAAGTTTGATGAAGAAGGCTATCATAATCACCTTGGAGACAGTAGTTGGAAACTGACCAAGGGTTCGCTTGTTTTAGCCAGAGGGAAAAAGACTAATGGTCTTTACAGAATAAAAGCAAAAATTATTCATGGAGAGGTGAATATTGCTGATAATGAAGCCTCTACTGAGCTATGGCCGGATTGGTCATATGAGTGAAACGGGACTTCAAATTCTTGCCAGATAGAAGACCCTACACAATGTGAAAGGTACATCACTTATCCCTTGTACTCATTATTTAGTTGGAAAGCAAAGCAGAGTTGCATTTCGTAGATTCCCTACATCTAGAAAGACTCATATTCTTGATTTAGTTCACACTGATGTTTGCACAATGCTAAGTAAATCTCTAGGTGGTGCATTGTATTATATCACATTTATTGATGATCTCTCTAGAAAGGTGTTTGCATATCCTTTGAAATCTAAAGATCAAGTGCTGAAAGTATTGAAAGACTTTCATTTGAAAGTTGAAAGAAAAACTGGAAGGCAGTTAACATGTGTCAGAGCAGATAATGGCGGTGAATACAGAGAACCATTTGAAGAGTACTAAGAAGATATGACATCAGGCCTGAGAAAATTGTTCCGAAGACCCCACAACAGAATGGGGTGGTAGAGAGAATGAACATGACTATTTGTGAGAAAATCGGATGTATGCTTTCTCATGCAAAATTGCTTAAGCATTTTTGGATTGAGGTAATGAGGACAACAGTTGACCTGATTAATCTTTCTCCATCAGTTCTTTTGAATGATGATGTTCCGAGTGCTCTTGTACAGAGAAAGATATGTCTTTTGATCATTTGAGAGTTTTTGGCTGTCGAGTACTGTTCATATTTATAAAGATGAAATGTCTAAGCTTGATAGCAAAGCAATGTAGTGTATCTTATTGGGTTATACACATGTAGAATTTGGGTACAGGTTGTGGGATTTAGTAATAAGAAGATTATCAGGAGCCGAGATGTAGTCTTCTTTGAAGATAAAACCATTGAAGATTTGGATCAGACAAAAAAGCCAAATATAGTCAACGAAGAACAAATTAGTTCAGTTCTATATGTACCGACCCTGTGGTACATGATGACCACAAGAAAATATGCAAGAAGAGCATGACAGTATAGGAGACAGACATGATGATGCCTCTACACAGGATGATGCAGAACTGGATCAAAATCAAGAAAATGTTCCTCTTAAGGTATCAGTTGAAGAAGAGTTGAGAAGATCTACTAGAGAACGTCAGCCTTCCAAGAGGTATTCCAGTAATGAGTATGTGCTACTTTCTGATGGAGAAGAGCCAGAAAGTTATCAGGATGTTCTGCTCCATGATCAGAAAAATGAGTGGTTAAAAACTATGCAAGAAGAGATGAAATCTTTGCATAAGAACAACACATATGACCTAGTAGAGTTACCTAAGGGCAAGAGAACACTAAGAACAAATGGGTGCTTACACTAAAAGTTGAACCATATAGTTTGCAACTAAGGTATAAGGCAAGGTTGGTTGTAAAAGGGTTTAGTCAGAAGAAAGGTACTGAATTTTGAAGAAATCTTCTCACTTGTGGTTAAAATGTCTTCAATCCGAGTTGTGTAGGCTTGGCAGCTAGTATGAATCTGGAGATTGAACAACTTGATGTGAAGACCACTTTCCTTTATGGTGATCTTGAAGAAGAAATATACATGGAGCAACTGGAAGGATTTACAGCTAAAGGCAAAGAAAATCTTGTGTGTAGATTGAAGAAAAGCATGTATGATCTCAAGCAAGCCCCAGGATAATGGTATAAGAAATTTGATTTTTTTCATAGTTGAGCATGGCTACACCAGGACAACTTCTGACCATTGTATGTTCATAAAGAAATTCTCTGATGGGAAATTTATTATCCTCTTGTTATATGTGGACGATATGTTGATTGTTAGTCGTGACATTGAATAGATTAAGAAACTGAAAAGGGAGTTGAGCAAGTCCTTTGAAATGAACGATTTGGGACCTACAAATCAAATTCTCGGTATGAAGATCTCTCGTGATAGAAAGAATGGGAAATTATGGCTATCACAGGAAGGTTATATCGAGAAGATATTACACAGGTTCAATATGGACAAGGCAACACCAGTAAGCTCTTTACTTGTAAGTCATTTGAAACTTAAGTTCAAAGCAAAGTCCTTCAAGTGAGAAAGAGAATGAAGAAATGAAGAACATGACTTGTGCATCAGCTGTGGGTAGCCTGATGTATGATATGGTATGCACAAGGCCAAATATTGCTCATTCAGCTGAAGTTGTCAGTAGATTCCTTTCTAATCCTGGAAATGAACACTAGGCAGCAGTGAAGTGGATTCTCATGTATCTTAGAGGGACTTCTAAGATATGTTTAACTTTTGGCATTAGCAAACCTGAGCTTGTTGGGTTTATAGATACAGACATGGTTGGTGATGTTGACTCTAAAAAGTCTACTTCTTGGTACTTGATCAATTTTCAGGGGGAGCATTTTTATGGCAATCGAGACTATAGAAATGTGTTGCTCTATCAACTACAAAGGCTGAGTACATAGCTATTACTGAAACTAGCAAGGAGTTGCTATGGATGAAGAAGTTCTTACAAGAACTGGACTTAGAGCAAGAGAAGTATATACTCTATTGCGATAGTCAGAGTGCTATCCATCTCATCAAGAATCTAACATTCCACTCAAGATCCAAACATATTGAAGTGAAGTATCATTGGATTCGAGATACTCTAGAGATAAAGAAGTTACAGCTTGATAAAATCCATACTGATGAGAATGGTTAAGATATGATGACAAAGTCATTGCCTATATAGAAGGATAGCGGGCTTGGTGGAGTCCCTCACGTAGTCGGGAGGGAGAGATTTGTTGGGTTTTCCCTCTACGTAAGGAAACCCATTTAATTGGTTAGTGGGCTTTTTCTTATTTAGGCCCAAAAACCAAGTGAAGTTATAACAAATGAAGTAAAACCAATAAGAGAGAGCAGCTTCATTTTCTCAGATAGAGAGCAAACGAGAAATAGAGAAAGTAAGGGTTCAGTTTCTTCTTGCCAAAGATCGGAGGTCCATTTGTTGTCCGATTAAAGTGAAATTTCAGTATGTTGCTACTGGTGAATAGGGCTACGTTTTGATCGAATCTGATCATCAAGACTCATCTCCATTTCTCTGGGCTTTGCACACTTCTTTGTGAGATTTTCTCTTGTTATAGTGTGTATTTGTTTTATGATGATGTTGTTGTTGATATCCAAGAACTATACGTGTTCTTAATGTATTGGTAGCATCTGGAGTGTTAATTGTATACCCCATTATATGTTCATACTAGGTCCCTGGGTTTTTTTTCTTCACAGGGTTTCCTTGTTAAAAATCTGGTGTTCAATTTATATTCTGGCAGTGTGTGTGAGAGTTGTTGGATTTGCCTATTATAGCTGCCATTTTAATTCTTGCACATGGAGGGGTTGAATTAATTACTTTCGCTGCTTGTTTGTTATATTAGCTCAATCCCTATCAGCACCTATCAGCCACCGAGTACGGGCCTCACCTCTAAAATGGTCCGTCATTTCGCCCCTTTTTTTATATAATAATCAAAATTTATTTTATGTTTGTGGAGATTTGGTTTATTTGATGAATTGTATAAGTTTACACGAAATTCTTTAGCTTTAGTGATGTTTAAGCTAATTTACGAACAATTTGGATTCAAATATTCTCCATTTAAGAGAATTTGAGTCCGTCCTTTTCAACTATCGATGTTTTTTTTTTTGGGTTTTCATATATTTGATTTTTTTTATGGACTATGTAAGTGTAGGAGGAAATGTTGGTCTGTAGTGATTTTTGAAGTAACTTGTAGTAAGCATGTGCATTGCACGTCTTGTGTATCGGATAAATGATATGTGTAATATTTTTGAAGTACTAATATTGCTTTTGAAATAGTTAAAGTAATTGATATTTTTAAAAGAAAAGTTAAAATTATTAATGTATATATAATTTTTTTATTAAATTATGTAACAATGTGAAAATATTGAATAAACTAAAATATAATGCTTTGATTACGGTAACACTTCTTTGTACACAACATTTATTATTTGCTTTTACCAAAACTTTTGTTGTTTGCATTGAAACTCTGCGAGAAAGTGCGGCGTATAGTTGCCTTTGGTAAGTTGATGAAATTATCCTCTACTCCAATACCAGTTTGAATCAAGTATTGTACAAATCGATTGTCATTTTGAGTACGCTTTCATTTTCTCCCAAAAATACGATCTAAACAATTTTTTGTTAATTGTTTGTTGTCTTGTTGCTCTAAGGACAACATGTAGTACTTGGTGAAAAATCTCTTCCGAATACAATTTTTTTTCCACCAAACGATTTTGAATTGTCCAAGATATTTCTTAAAGTTTTATCAGTGATTTCTACTGTATTTTTTTTGGCCAATAGTGCTTCAATTAGATAAATATACGTTTTTCAAAACTTCACAACTCATAAAACATCCCAAAACTAAAATTTGATCCAAGCGTAACCGTTGATGATGGCATAACATAAAAATTAGCAGGTGAATCCGCTTTATTAATAGCATGGGCTCATATGACTTTCCTCTTGATTTCTCTATTCCTTTTATACATTTAGATATACCTGTATTAGTCCGTGTTTGATTGATCAATTTTTAAATTTTTTGAGCCAGATGAACTTCGTCAATGTTTTCCACAGATAGTCCCCAACCTCGATACAGGAAAATGGTTACAGTGGGTTGGCGGCCAATACATTACTTTGTTCAAACTTTGAATTGAACAAAATGATAAAAGAGGGTTGCAATGTTATCCAAGTGATAACGTTCAAGTGCTGATAAAAGCATATGATATGTTTCACTGTTATCCTTTTAGGCTAAACAAACAATGTAAAGATAGATGAAAATATTAAACACTTGAAGATACATAATTTCGAACATTTCGAAATATTTTTGGAACTACAAAACATACTTTGCTAATTTACCAAAAAATAAAGAGATACACAAGCAACCCTTTACATAAATTCAAATAATAATTGAGTAGTAGATTATAAAACTTTTTAAATTCTAATAAGTCTACTTATTGTTGATGATATAGTGCCAATTTTGAAGGCTTCTGAATGATCGTTTTTTTTTTCAAATGAGTTAACTGGAAGAGAGAGGGTGAAGCCAGTCGTTGTTGGAAAATTGGTTTTATTAGTTAGTTTGACCAACTTTTGATCAATTATTTTAGTGGATCCCGTTAGTTGGACAAAATATTTCTTTGGCCGAATGTATTCCACTCCATGAGTAGATTAATGTAGTGTATTTATTTTCTCAAAATCAATTTATGGTGAATGAGAAATTAAGGCCAAAAGATGACCATTTGAAGTTAAAATAAATTGGTGGAGAATTGGAAAAGTGTCAATCCCACCTAGGAAAGTTAGAAGAATATAAACCACTTTATATTACTCAATTTTGAGACTTGGATTTGGGCCCCAATGGCTACCAATAGTCTTTGAAGTGAAGAGAACATATATGCTAGTAGGTTAGGCCAAAGCCCACACACACGCCGCCGCTGTCTAGCTCAGCTAATATTTGATTTATATTTATTTTATT